>JAHNEJ010000053.1:0-221430 GCA_022559845.1 Amorphophallus konjac
TCACTTCTCTTTTCCTCTTGTTGCTTAAGCTAGGATTAGAATCATTTTTAATTTGATCTCCTCCTCCTCCCTGTCGTTTCTTCCTCCGCCTCTCATACTTGAGCTGTACTGTGTTCCGCACCCCATTCTGCTTGAGACCTTGCAGTAGATCAAATTTCTGTATGATGGAATCTTCCTTTCTACCATTAGGCATTTGAAGCATTTCAGAGACTTCAGAACTTGAAATTCTCGCACCGGAATTCATGTCTTCTGAACTAGCATCCTCTATCCTCATATCTGTGTCTGCAACAGTACTCTTCTCTTGCTTTCTCCGAGCACTGTTCTCGGCTCTCTCTTGCCGCAGCTCAGATCCATCAACTATAGTTGTAGAACTGTTTGGCTGATCATCCAGGATATTGGAACTACAAACCTCCTTGACCTTGGTCGTGGTCAATACATCTTGCAGCCGTACAGAATCAACAGCAGTTACTGTCTCGGCCTCAGTTTGGGTTTCCTGCCCTATATCTTGCAGCTGTGCAGAATCAGCAGTCGTTATTATCTTGGCCTCAGTTTGGGTTTCCTGTCCTATATCTTGCAGCTGTGCAGAATCAACAGCAGTTATTATCTCAGCCCTGTTTTGGGTTTCCTGTCCACCACCTTTGTCCAAACTTGCAATGGTCTGTGCCCCAGTGCTTGGTGGGCATTCTGACTCCACGGAGTAACCAACATCATAGTTTGCACTGCTTTCCCCATTTCCGGAACTATTTTCATTTCCTTGCAGGTGTCCAGCAGACGTTGTAGGTTTGGGAATGTCACCACTAGTGCCAGCTACCTCTCGAGCTGGGATAGAACATCTTGCAGAATCTTCAGTCCTTGCAGAATCCCCAACCACAAAAGAAGATTTAACTTCTTTTCTTTCTAAAGTCAAGTGCTGTTCATGAGCCTTGTTATCCTCGGGACTTGGTGCTGAAAGGTATGTTGAACTAGCCAAATTGCACAGTCCATCATTCAGCACCTCATCTCCACAAGCAATATGTGTAGATGAGCAAGGAGCAAGTACATTTGTTTTGTCATCAGTGACTGAAGCTTCAATTGCATTGCCCAGTTCCCTAGGTGGGTTTTTTCTTGGGCGTCCACGGCGTTTTTTGTATTTTACTTCACTGTCAAAAGATTTATTAACTTGCATTCTAGCAGAAGGATCAATAAATGGAATTCCGGTATCTGGTTTATCTTTGTTCGTGTTTACAGCAACCCAGGATCTGGTCTGGCCTGCAGCAATCATCTTGTGGTGTGTTCGAGATTTCCTGCAATGCCATTTTAGGCCTGAAATAACTGAAAGATGATCTTGTTTAGAGAAGATTCCACGTAAACCAAGCGTAAGCTGCTCCTGATTTGACGAAGATTGTTTCCTAAGCTTCACACAGTAGCGTAAATTCAGACCCATTTTTGCTGTCCAATCTTCTCCATCTTCGTCATGTTCTTCATCATCAATTGAAACATAAACTAAATCCAAATCTGCTTGGGAAGCATTCTTCAATGGAACATCTTCACAATTGAGCTGAGCATCAATCTCTTCAGCAACAGACAGAGCATATGCTTTTATTTTGAGGTAATCTGTGGACATTCAATTCATGCAAAACCTATAAGCTGTATCTGACCTATTCGTGCTAACATATCAAAATATCCATACTACAGATGATAGAAGCCACTAAATTATAATGAGGAAAGGTTAACCTCTATTACCATGCATGCCAGTGGAGAATGTTCAAATAATCATAATAGCCAAAAATGAAAGATTGAAGACAGAACCTAACTAATAACATTTACACTCACATTATTTGCTAGAAGAGCAATAATATACAGAAATCAACTCAGGAGCCATAGCAGTGTACGGCGATTTATTAAAAACCATTTCTAGATTACAGATAGACTGCAGCGCAGCAGCAAGAAAGTATCTATAGTTGGTTTTGAAAAGACCAACCATTTCGGTAGAACTGGACAGCAAAAGCTAAAAGCCCCAGAATTTCATGAGCTCATCCATGGAACACCATGACACTGCAGTGTACTACTTTATTTCTCTTTAATAGAACATGAGCATGTCATTTCTTTCCCTGAAGGGAGTTTGGTTGTACCACCAATTTTACAGGATAAACAGAGGAAGTATGACTAGAGTAGGAGGAAAGAGTCCCCGTGCCCAGAGACACAGTACAAATGATGCTCAAAAATAAATCTTCCAGCACAACTCACTCACCACTCAGCATTAAAGGTACAAACTCAAAATTAATTATCAAACCACACAAATCAACCAACATCCAAAAAAGACCTATCACACCCCCAAATCACCCACATGTTCTGACCTCGAGAAACAACCCCCTTCCCCCAACCGCACCTCCCCACCCCCACACACATGCCCCCCCCCCAAAAAAAAGGAATAAAATAAATAAATCACCCAAAAAAGGCCCAACACCCTGACCTGAGACCCTGCCTTGATGTCAGTCCCTATCTTATAAACTTTTCATTTTAAGGGGAAAAATTAGATTGTACCACCAATTTTATTGAGTAAATAGTATAAATTATATTTAGTTAGATATCCAAATTTTGATGCACTGTAAAAGGTTCAATTCTTAGGTCTACTTTCATGAAGTGTGTCAATGCACCAATACAACGCCTACAAAAGAGACCAGGTGAAGTTGATTCTTTTAGGCAGTGAATGAATCCATTCAAAAAAAAGGGGGGGAAACAGAGTAGATGGTAAACCAGAGAAGAGCAGATAAGCGGCAAAAAGCAGAATTGATGAATGCAAAGAAAACATCTGAATGATAGAAAGAATATTGGATGTCAATCAATGTTCCCAACACCTTAGCGTTGGAAAGGCTCTTTCTCTTTGCTATCTCAATCGGTCCATGAGTAAACTCTCTTGCTTGCTTGTTTACAAAGAAAATGTATATTTTCCCAAGTTATTGACTTCATTCATAGGTACGTGTGGATCCCACACTTGGTCAATCTACTCCTGCCTTGCCAAGTGCTCACTCAGTAAGACGACAAGCTTATTGACTTGAAAGACTACTTCCTTTACCCTCTAAGCTCTCTGCTCCCTTTCCGGAGTGAGGGACAGAATTACATTATGACTTTACTTTTGCTCTTCCTATCTCACCTGCATCTAGGTTTGTTCAATATAACAAAAGCAACCATGACAGTAATGTTTTCTATCGTCTTATCTTCAGAATCATGAGACTGGCAAATCTTACAGAAAATGAATAAACTTCCCCATGAAAGTAAATTTGGCATAAAGAACTAAGCTTACAGTTTCAAGTGCAGTGAAATATAACTCTGTTGCAAGCTGAAACTGGAAGGAAAGTGCTAATATTTAGAAATATAAAACCAGCAACATGCGTCGATTCCAACACTGGAAGATAACCAATAGAAAACAGGAATTTTTAACATACATAAGCTACAAGTATACTCCAAACTAGAGCACCCATTAAAGACATAAAGACGTGCATGGATCCCCCCCATGGCTGCATCCAGCCGATGGGAGAATGCCACGGCCAGAGTCTTTGAAAGCTTGCCTGGCACCTTTCCAATAGGGAGCCATGTGATTATTAGTTGGGCATAATGTATCCAGTGCAGAGAATCTCAATTCTAATCGCAGAAGTGCAAGATAAGTAACAACATGAGTGTATTGCCTGGACATTATACCAACATCTTGGAACCATAAAACTATAAAGACCTATAAAAAAATAATTCCAGCTATCTCTGATTGGAAATCACTCAGGGATACATCCACAGACAACAAAATATTCCCATGGTCATACAACAAAATTCCATCAAAACCAATTTTCTTCAGCATGAAAGGATTCGGGAGGCCTAACCTGATAACGGATAAACTAAGTTATTATCCAAATAAAACACCAAAATGATATTTAAAGGTAGAAATCCAGCAGCACGCGCAAGTTTCTTCATCACTTATCAAGAACAAACAGAAATTGGATCTAAGGAAATATTAAGCACCTAACCATCCACTTTCCCAAAAAAAAGAAATATTAAGCACCTATGCTCAAACGAAGCCTCACCTGAATGGCAAATGATGAGCACATGTGCACCACCCTTGCACCGCAAAAGTTCCAATACCTCTAAAGCATGCTGCAAGCAGAAGATTCGTGGCCTTAGAAACCTATTAGACGCATTCCACTTGCTTTCGAGATCTGTGGTATCTACTCCAGTTTTGTGGCAGCAATCACCAGCATTGTTGCTTGGACTTTCTGCACCATCTCCATTTATATGGGTGACATCAGCATTCATGCTACTTTCATCTTTTGTCAGCTTGTCAGATAGTTCCTTTCCATTTTCATCAACTATTGCATTACTTCTTCTAGAACCATTTTGGCCAGCTTGTCCAAGTTCATGTGCTTCATGCTCAACTCGGGTCATGATGTGATCTTCACCACTTTCATCTATGTTGGTTACAGGCAGAGGATAAGACATCGCAAAGTCCACTGGAAAAAATGTTAAACAGCTTAGCAAAATGTTTTAACCGCCCACTGTAATGGCTTAGAACTCACAGAAAGATTACCCACAACCATCATTCAGAAGACCAAATTTAGAAGGAAATATTAAGATATTCCTATCACGAGATATGACATTTTAATTTGAGAAGATAATTAAGTATTCCTTCATTAAAAATTGGCAAGTGCAGTGGGGCGCCAAGATTGATTGCCAGTTGTGGTGGTTGATCTTGCGTGCAACCTTTTGGATTATCTGGAGGGAGAGGAATGGAAGAATATTCAGTAGAGAAGCTCATGATCCTGCAAAATGTCTGGAGCCAATTTTCTTTTTTGTGAAAAGTTGGGGTGTTTCTTTTGTAGAGAAGACGGTTGTAATTCTCTTATTCTACCCATGCTCCAAGGGTAGTGAGGCCCTTGCATCTTCTTTTGTATAGGGGAGTTTTTGGGCGCACTCCCTTACTTGCAAGGTTCGCCGAATCGGATCGGATCAGCCCAGATAGGCCGATCAGATCGGTTTTTCGGCGAACTGACCCGATCCTGAGCTGGCCGGTCCCGATCCTTCACTGGGATCGGCCAATCCCAGCCGATTCCGGCGATCCCGCCCATGGTCCCCATTTGAAATTCAAAAATAAAAAGTTTTGGGGTGAAGGTCAACCAAAGGCCTTTGGTCCTTGGGGTTTTCAAAACTTTTGATTAATTTGTTAACCCCTAACATTGCTTATCACCCCACCATGGTCCCCCATCTCTCTAGCACTCTCTTTCTCTCTCTACAAGGACTTTCTCTCTCCTTAAATTAGCTTAGGGAGTGTTTTTTTTTCTGTTTTGATTAATTTGTGATCCCCTAACATTGTTTATCACCCCACCATAGTCCCCCCTCTCTAGCACTCTATTTCTCTCTCTACAAGGACTTTCTCTCTCCTCGGAATAGGTTTAGGGGGTGTTTTTCTCTATTTTGATTAATTTGTCGTCCCTAATGTTTAAATTGTCTTCCTTGGTTTGTCTTTGCATTGGCCAAAGGTATGGCATCTCCTAGTGGTCATGTGTCTATTTCACATTAAATTGATATAGAACTATGCTAGAACAGTTTTTCCATTTTCTTAGATTTTTTGGAAATTTTTTTGAATTTTTTTAAACATGTATATCCCTAGTTGAGTCTGCTGGCCTGACTCGGCCGGGATCGGTCCGAGATCGGCCGATGTCACCTATCTGGATCATTTTTGGATTGGCCGATCCGATCCCGATCCTCGATTTCCGCCTTCCTTGCTTACTTGTACATTCTTTATCTTTTATAGTACATGTGGCACCATCCACTTTCAAAAAAAAAAAACTAAGTATTCCAATCATCTTCCCCTTCAAGTCTACCTGAATTTAAAAAATCAAAAGGGACAAATTGTTGCACATTTTTGGTCCAAGAATATCAGATATAAAGATCTTTGAACTGAAGAAGATTAGGAGGCAGTTCTATATTGCTGACTGAAGGGAGGAAGGATGCACCTTTATATTGCTACGATTGATGCCTTTTAGATATACAAGCTAACATTGTCATAAGAATTGGCTAGACCACAAATATCACAATGTCCACGCAAATCAACATGCACAATTTTTGCTCTAGCAACTACCCTTGTAATAAACTTTACTGATCTCAGTCTTCCAATCTACTGTAAAAGTGAGGTAAAAAAGCGAAGTGGAAAATCACTTTGTCAGAGGCAATGAAATGGACCTAACTATGCACCACTATCAGAGTATGACCAAATGATCCCTCTCACACTAGTAACTATTTTTTCTTTTTCCCCTGCCTCCCTCTCTCCCATTTCTTATTCTCTCCAATCTCCATTGCACTCCCTTTACGGTGTATCTCCCTGCCCATTCCTCCAACATGTCAATGACCTCACCATTTCCTAACTGGTTATTGGCATTTTATCCCGTGCACTAATTAAAAAAATTGATGAACACATGAAAACTGTTTATGAACCTACATACTGCATAGAATGGGGATGTTGGTACAAATTATAGAGCTAAACAATAGGGGACAAAGTTTCACTTCACATATGAAAGGGTTTCATGTAAATCAACAACAGTCTGTGATCATTTGTTGGAAATTAACTAGGAAGGTCTAACAACAATGTTGTACCTGAATCGGCAGACTCTGTGATGATGTCAACGAGGCAGGATGATGAAGGCGGCTTTGCTGATTTCAAATTTCCTCTCTTTTCATCAGTAACTTCACATTCTGCGAAGAAGAGCTCTGAAGCATTGCCGGAAGGCTGTACAACGCACATAAATGGATAACCAAGAATGCCACATGCAACGCAAGCCAGTGTTCCCGAGTCAACATCAAAATCACAAGGCAGTTCACCATCATCACTGACATATGAGCTCTGAATCCTTCCCACGTCCAGAACATTAATGTTATCCCCATTATGAAGCCCATCCATTTGGCTCTCGGGAGAAGAAATATTCTCACTTGGAATATCAAGTGCATTTCCAGCACTTCATGCATCATATCTTTTTCGATGAGCCATCCCGTTTTGTATCAAGAGATGCACCATAGATGATATTACACTGCATCATGTCATTTTTGCATTCACCAACAGACAATCTAGATTGTTCACAAGGTGGAGACGGGGGTAATGTCTGGGAGCCAGTACTTGAGGATGGCAACAAGTCAGGATGCCACAACACTGCATAGATTGCTGAATCTTTTCCATGGAGGAGATGCACTAAGTGGTGCTCATTTGTTAAATCATCCAGAAAATGCCTTTTTGACCAGAATTTCTCTTTCTTCTTTCTTCCGATCTCTCAGGCGAGAACTCCTCACACCTGGTAGGAAGTCTCTAGGAACTCTGGCATTAAAATAATTCCAGCAGATTCAAACTGGAGAAAAGATTGGGATTAGGTGCCCATTCAAAATATTTTGGACACCATTAATTCGGACACCAAGAATTCTTACATGAGTTGATGAATTAAAAGGATTGTGCATAATTTCATCATTTTATTCTAAGATTATTAGAATCACCAACATAATCTCACTGGAACCATTTGATAACTTTCAAATCAACATATTCATCAGACTCTTCAATTTGTGATCATATTAGATTATACATCCAAAATGTATTATCTTCAAAATCCAAAATTCTTAAAAAATAAAGAGTAGCAATCCAGGTTAGGTGTTTAAGTGGTAATACATCAAATATAGCACAAAGACTGACATTTCAGATTGGAAAAATTCAAGGATTCTTCACTTGCTGTATGCAACCCAATGCCAGAGTAAGACCATAGAATATTGTGCTAGTTGCAAGGAAAAGAGATACTGAAGGAATATTAATTAAGAACAACTGACCAATGGTTGACCACCAAACCATCAACAGCCCATTTTAGCCTAAATATAATATCCTAGTGATTTTGGGAAAGGAATATAAATTACATCAGCAGAACAACCATTAGGTACAGCACAAAGAGGCATGGATACTAATAACACAATGTGTAAATTATGTACTACTTTCTCATAAAAATAAAGTGCGGTCCTCTTCAATGAAAGGAAGATCAATAAAACTATCAGATTTAGTAGTCACTTTACAAATCCGTTAAAATCAAGCAAGAAAAATACATGGGGAGGAAAAAAAAGCTAGTGTACAAATCAAAATTCTTATAAAATAGCTCATCAAACACCAGGTTCATTTACACAAATTGTAAAACATTTGGCTCACCATGTGGGTTTGCTCCCAACTACCAGTCTTTGACATCCATCAACAACAGACAATGCACAGCTCATAGCCTCAAGTATGTACATAGGTTGGCATGCGCCTGAGTTTTCTTAGACAGAGGTTCAATTCTCTGAACTATCATTTCCAGTCTAACCATCTTGTTAAGGGTTGCACCAATCTACTCAAGAAATCATAGGAAGATTTAAGAAATCCCGAGGGCATGTGTGTAATGAGATATTACAGACTTTAGCTTCACTGCATAGGAAACCTTCGTCTTCCAAAATACATGATTCATGAGGTTGGCTGCAAAGGAGGCTCTGGGTGCGACAGGGAGGGAGATGTGCCGGGGTGCACCTCGGATGTGGTCACCGGTGTGTATCGGACACCTCTGGGGTACCCAGTCGCCTCCTGCAGGCCAGTCCAGTTTGTTTCCGGTGCGGGAGAGCTGGTCGTGCGGAGGGTGTGTGCCTTCACGGTCGATGGGAGGGGGCAGGTGAGACAGGAGCAGGGGCTTGGTCGCCAGAGAACCTATGCAGAGGCCCTTCAAGGCTCTCTGGCTGGAGGTGTGAAGCTAGGCCCTGGTGGAGGTGTGTTAAGGTGGAACCCCTTCTGGTGGACTTTTGAAGGTAAGGTTGCAATGGATGGAGACAGGTGTGTGGGTGGCCCTGGTAGAAGGGAGGGTGACAGAGGAAGGGATTAGGCAGATGCAGGGGCAGGAGGTGCCAGAGATGGTAGGGTGGGCAGTCTCTTTGGTGCTTTGAGGGGGTTCCTGCGCCGGTCCCACGGTCGAGGCAGCGGAGGCAGCTGTGAAGGCGGGGTTCCTCCCGGCTGAGGGAGTCTTCCTTCGGGTGACTAAGTGGTCCGCCCAGAAAGGCACCTATCCAGACCCCAGAGGATGCCAGTACTCCATCCGGTTGGTCAGAGCCCCTTTGGTACTCTGTGACGAAGCAAGAGTGGCTCTCATTGTCAGGAAGTTTGGCGCTGTTGAGTGGGATTCGGTCAGTTGTGGCCGGAGGGGGAGCTGACTGTGGTGGAGGCGGTCATTTGGGCCACCAGGCAAAAGGCCATCCCAGTAGTCATCGCTGTCGGGGTCGGCGACCAACGCTTTCTGATCCGCATCCACCTACGGCCGATGGAGACAAGTCGGCCGGCGTCTCAAGGACGCCGGAGTTCGACTGAGCAGGTCCTTATAGAGGGTCGTTAGGGCAACAGGAGGTGGTGCGGGAGGTAGGGGACGACATACGGCAGGCTCCCTGGGAGGGCATTTCAAATTTGCAACGCATCCCAAACCGTTACGAACAGAGCTCCTCCCATGGGTCGACCCGCCCGGCTCAGGCTGACTCCACTCTTCACGTGGACCGGGGCCCTGATGGGCTGGAGTTGTGGGCGTGCCTCAATTAGAGCCTCAAGGAGGTGCTGGGTCTTCCAGTTCAGGGGTCCAGGTCCTTTTGCGGGACCCGGAACTTACCCGCATCCGGTAAGCCCATACTCATCGGTTCGGCGGGACCCAACTCTCGCCTTCTTCCCCGTCCAATTCCACTCCCCCCCCCCCTCGTGCAGCGCCATCCACAGCGCGAGGAGCGGCTGGGGCAAGGAATTCTAGGGGTGAGTGCGTCGGCCCCACCGGTAGCAGGTGGGGATCCAGGGCCGCAGTCAACACCAACCCCTCTCCCCTGCCTTGGAGGGGTGATGCAGAGGTCCATGATGGTCTTCACCGGCAGGCGGAAGCGTTGGGGCTGGAAGGTGGCGGGTGTTTCACCTTTGGCCAGTGCACAGGTGTCCGACTCAGCGCAGAGGCATGAGGCAGTGGATCCTATCCCGATTCTCCTGCGCTTGAGTGGTGGTTGCAGCTACTCTCGCCAGCTGCCGCTTTCTCTGAATCGCACCGATGCTATTCAGATGCCGCCGGCGCCATGCAGCAGCACTCTTCTCCTCCTGTGGAGCTCAGAGGAGGCTGGTTGCAGTGTTTTTGGTGGGGGTGGGGGGGGGGGATGGAGCCCCGAGGGCCCAATCCGTCCTGGAGGAGGAGGTGGTACTTGGGGCGGGAGGTATCCTGACTGATCAGGTTGGCGGGTGGAGCGATGACGAGGTGACCGGGGGAGGCCTTCACCTCCTTTTCAAGGAGGTGGAGGCGGGTGATGTGTCTACTTCTGTGGGAGGCTTCCTGGAAGACCTGGGAGATGTGCGGGCTTCTATGGTCTTGGTGCCTCAGGAGGTCTGTGCAGTAGCCCCTGCATTCCCAGACCGGCCCACACTGCAGGAAGCTGGGGTGCCTGGGGAGCCAGGTTTGCACTCGGGGGAGGACCCCATTCGTGAGGCATTAGTCCTTGCTCTCAAGGAGCAAGCCATGCGGAGAAAAGACGATGCCAAGAAAATCTTATCTGAGGTTGAGAGCTTTATGGGGGAGCAGACGAGAGATGTGGCCAACTTGCTTGGGGTGTCTGCTGAAGGAGCCAGTAAGGACATCAAATCGACGCTCAGTAAAATCCAGAGAAGATGGTATGCGAAGCTGGCGAAGGAAGCCAAGGCTGAAAAATTGCTTCCAGAGGGGAGGTGTGGGGGTTAGGAGAGGAGGGGATCTATAAGTTTTTGGGCGGTTGGTGGTTTGTTTTGTATGACTTTGTTGTGTGTGGTTTTATTGGCTGATAGGGGTTCGGCCTCTTTCTTTTGGTTGCTCCCGGGGCAGAGAGTGGTCTGCCACCTTTTGTAAGTGGGAGGCTTGTGGGGGCACTCCCTCCATACTTGTATTTTCTTTTCCTTTTCTTTTATACAATCGGTGGTACTATCCACTTTCAAAGAAAATGAAGGTTGGCTGAAAAGGTGCTAACCTAAGTTTAGGAGAAGGATTTATGTAGGTCAATGCCCACCCACACCCCAAACCCCACCGACCCCCACCCCCCAAATCCACCCCCCCCCAGCGCAACCAAGAAAAAAAAAAACAATTGAACTTGTTTCAGTCCTGCTTAGCAAGTGTAGAAAAGATGGTAAAACAGGCATAATACAATCCTAAAAGAATTAGCATGGTGATAAATAATAACCAAAGGGACAACATAAGGTATGCCATTAGACCTTGCAAATTATTAAGTAGGAAAGCATTAGGTTCACTTCGGTTCCATGTAAAAAGGTGCCACATTTCTGAAGAACAATTTATGTGGAGGCTGTCTGGTTGTAAGCTCGCTTTCCTCCAATAATTTGTTGATGGGAGCAGAATCTCTCTCGACCCACGCAGTCGTACATCAATATTTAGTAATAAAACTGGTGGTACAACCATAATTGCTTTCCAAAAGGGAAATAAAACTACTATAAACTAGGCGAGGTTCCCAAAAAACAAGAAACTAAAAACCCATCTCCACGGGGTAATTATCACCTGCAGAACTCTCTCCTCTCTTGCTTTTTGTTAGACTTTTTCTTCCTAGGGCAGAGGCAGATTCACTAGTTGACCAGTTTGAGAAAGTACCATAAAACTATAAACTATCCATGAGCATAATTCCTTCAGTAGATGTAGCCAATATGTAGACAGCTGTCACTATGAAAAGAATTTTATGACAAATGTGAAGCAACTAAAAGAAAAAAAATACAAGAAGTAAATGCATACTTAAAATCATTTTTATTCACAACAAATAGGGGTGTCAATGGGATGGGCCTGGGATTGAATTTTATGACAAATGTGCAGCAAATAAAGGAAAAAAAATACAAGAAGTGGATGCATACTTAAAATCATTTTTACTCAACAAATAGGGGTGTCAATGGGCTGGGCCTGAGCAAGCCCAGGCCCAGCCCAGACTTAGAGTATTTCACCCAGGCCTGGGTCACGGCTTGGTGTAGGCCCATTAAACAAAGCCCAAGCCCAGCCCAGCCCGCAAGGCCCATGAGCCTCCATCCATTTCATGAGCTGCTTTGATAATGCCCAGCCAACAACCAGCCCATGAGAACTGCCATGATAGATGCTGCTCTATGATAAATGACGCTGCTACATGTTCATGGCTGGCCCCATCCATGAAGAAAATGCTATGGGAGGATATGTCGGTTGCCCACTAACTGTTGGAAAGTGTGCACAGGAGAAGAGGTTAAATTGTAGCCTTTCAGAGAAGAGTGATGGACCTCTGGGCCGGGCTAGGCTAAGCCCAAGCCCCGCCCATGAAAAAACTGGGCCAGGATGAATCTAGATGACAGGCTTCTTTTGATGGCCCAAACCCTGTTTTAAGCAGGCCGGGCCTACAGGCCAGCTGGGCCCATTGACACCCCTAACAACAAATATTACATTTTATTATCCTTTTTCAGTATAAGGAAACAGTAACGAGTTCAGCATAGGGAAATGGTAGCAGCATACAACATAAACAACACGGCAAGTTAAGCATGCAGGAACAGATGGCGTCAGAATATACAGAGGGAAAATAAACTAGAAGATACATGACTAGAGGACCAACAGTTGGGGACAGCAACAGAAAGAGAGAGAGGCATGCAGCACCAGTGAAAGGAGGATAAAGTGAAGGTACAATTGCAGCACTAGCACAGAAGATTGAAGTGGAGAAATGAATAAAAAGAATGAGAAGATGAAATTGTGGTAAGGAGAAAGAGGAATGTATAACAGGGAAAATGGAAAACAGGGCCATTAGAGAAAATGGAATGGGGAACAAAAATATAATGCATGCGAGTATGCCATGGTTGTCAAGGTGTCCAAGGCGACCAAGGTGGTGGCTGTAAAGGCTTCGGGTTTCGGATCATATTTCCGCGGGTTGCGGATCATGCCCGTAAATATTCGGAATTTAATTAATGAGTCTTCGAATCCTCAAATGGAAATTATAAAAATTATTTTGGGTCCGTGATGACGTGAAGAGTGGTCACGTCTTTTTCGGAATTTTTCCAGGCTAGAGATATAATTTTCGAGAATTTTCAGAGTTAAAATCTAATTTCTTAAAACTAAAAATAACAAAACCTAAAATCTATTAAAACCCTCCCTCCACCTCTCTCCTCTCTCGTCTCTCATTCTCTCCCTCACTCTCTCCCGTCACTCTCCCTCTCTCTTCTCTCCTCTGGCGGCCGAGGACGGCGAGGAGGCGGGGCGACGGCGAGGGCATGCGGCGAGGACGGGAGCAAGAGCGTGATGGAGTGGGGCAGTGAGGCGTTCGCAGAGGTGGAGTACCGGCCGCGAGAGAAACGGCATTTCCACGGCGATCCGAGCGTTTAAGCGCGCCGAATCTTCGTAAAAGGTAAGGGGATGGATCCCACACCTTCTCGTGATGTTTTTCCGTAATTCCATTACACGGTGAGGCCGAGAGAGGGCGTATTTCTTATTTCGGGAAAAAATCCACGTCTGGGGTGTGCGGCGGATTTCTATTGATTTGGGCGCCGATTCATAGTTTAGTTTATGTTTTACGGTGGTATGAATGTCCGGGGAGCGATCCCCCTTGTTTTCTGCTTCGCCCGGAGGCGAATGGGACGTGGAACGGCACCCCTGTGGGGTGTGCGATCTGTTTGAGCCCAGTAGAAGACGGCTAGGTCGCGTGCCATCGGGATCTGGGAGTTGTCCAGTTGGGCGGCCAGGGTTCTGGCCGCCTAGCACATCTGTGGCCGCCCAGGTTTCTGGTGGCCAGAAAGGTGGCCGCCCAGGCTTGTGGGCGGCTAGGATGTTGGCCTCCCAAAGCAGGACTGGGTAGCCAGACTTGTGGCCGCCTAGAGGATTCAGGGTCTAGGCGGCCAACCCTTTGGCCACCCATGAGCTGGACGGCCAATAAGTTTGCCGCCCAGGGGTTCTTGTCCTCCATGGGTTGGACGGCTAAGGGAATGGCCACCCAAGGGTTTCTAGCTGCCAGACTTGTGGCAGCCCAATTTTCAATGTCCCAGACACCCCCGTTGTGCTAGTTTTGGCATTTTGGGTGTCCGTAACCTATGTGGTATCGCGGAGCGTATGCCCGCGTAATTCTGAGTGTTTGCGTGTTTCTAGGTATATGTGGATGGTTGTTTCTACGTAATGATACGTTCCTTCAAAGGGTTGTTCCCACCTAGTTTCCGTGCTTTACAGAGGGTTCTTCCCACATAGTTCGATGGTCCGTAGAGGGATATTCCTACATGACCCACATAAGCCAGTGTTCTCCTTTTCTGGCCTGGGTTGCCTCGCGGGAGGCTCCCCTTGTGCTATCCCCTAGGTCGTGAGGAGTCCGTCTAAGGTGTGCATGGAAGGCAGTTTCGGCCGAAACGTTTCGATTTCGGACCGGTCCGAAACGACACCAGAACAAGGATTTCGGCCGAAACCAAATGCCATCCTTTAAAAAAAAATAGTATTAAATTGGTTTCGGACCGAAACCGAAACTGGTTTCGGTTTCGGACCCGGTCGAAACCGAAACCGATACCGGCACAGCCATCCTTGAAGGTGTGGGCTTTCCCATGAGACGATTTCGAACCGGTTGCCATGGGCCCTTGCGTACGTTGGCGTGAGGAGTCTGTATGCGTTTCCGGTGATAGTGCGTGAGGAGTCTACCTACTCTGGAGCCTGAGTCCGGGCTGGGGGAAAATTGGTCTTTCAAGGCCTAAACGTGAGGAGTCTGTCTAGTGTGTGTACACGTGGTTGGAGGCTCGGACACCGTGTTGACGAACACAGACCCCAGCTAGTCCAGTATCTATGTAACGGTGTGCGTGGGGGGTGATGTGTGTGAGTATCTTACTGCCTTGCCGACAGAGGTTGAATTTACCTTCCAGCAAATAAGATAGTGTTTCCACGTCAGTGAGGGCGAAGCTGTCCTATTGGGCAGTTATAATTCTCATGAGTTAGTACAAGGCTTTCCCAACTTCGAGATCGTAGATCTTCCGAGGATAGAGATAGAGATTCTTGGCCCTTCGCCGATTAGCTTAGCGGTCTGACCATAAGGAGGTCGAATTCTTGGTCATAGCCTAGAGCACCGTGTTCCACCGCTCACTGTTGCTCCTGTTGTTAATATTATTGTTATTGCTGTTATTATCGTGGTTTATTACTGTTATGTGTGGTGGGGATCCACGAGACCCCTACTGAGCCAATGAGATGAGATTCACCCCTTTCCTTTCAGGTCCAACGTTCCTTCTAGTATCTCAGGGTTCGAGGCAGCGTCCGAGGAGTTTTTAGTTGCCAACGTGTTTGAGCCGGGGTATGCCCCAAGGCTGTGTACTTTTCTTTTTCTTCTAGATTGTACTTTTTGGACATTGTACTCTAGACTGTAAACTGTTTAAAGTGTATAAGTAGTAATAAATGTAATTTTAATTCTTGCACTTTAAATTTTGTATTTATTTTAGATTCACATGCATCTCCACAGCGTTAGTTAACCCTTCCGAGCCCCGTGGCTCGTGAGAGATGGGCCATGATTCGGGTGGCACCGGTTCCTTTCCGATACTCAGATTTTGGGTCGTTACAGTGGCCCATCGCCTTACTGCTTAGGCGACAAAGAAAGGCAGCTAGGCAAAGCCTACTTTATATAAATAAGTACATTTCAAGAGAACTACTACTATACATTTTCTACATATAAGTTCTATCTTTAGTTAATAGAGAATTTGATATTCACAAATCTTCAACATATACCTATATTTTAAAAAGTAAAAATGAAATAAATGACAAACAATAACAAATTAATCACAAAGCGTATGAAGTTAGAACCTTATCCTAACTCGGGTAATGGCCTTAATTCAGGAAAGAAGGGCAAGCATCATCTCATGACATCCCTGCACACCTTTCACAGAAAAACACCTATGTTGGAGAGTTGAGCCTGAACTCTCTAATGTCCATCGTCGCACCGTCGCGGATCGACTTACGCGGTTAGGTCGTGGGGGTCAAGGGGGAAGCACCCTCTGCAGGGGGTTTCTAGGGGGCTCCGCCCCCGGAAGAAAAAATTCTCATTAAGGGGTGGTGTCCAGGGGGCATACCTCAAAACAATGACTGGATATCCTACCAAGGGAGACTTGGCGGGCCCAAAGTGGCTTATGTGCACCAAGGCAACCAGGTGAGTACTTAAATGAGTTGCTCGCCTAGGCACTTGGTCGCCTTAGCCACTGTGGACCACCTTGTTGCCGAGGCTGTGTTATTAAAATCGCGCCTAGGTGAACGCCCCGGCGGGGCGAGGCGGTGGCAATGCGCCTCGCCACGGCTGTTGTCGCCGAGGTGTTCGCCTCACGCCCCCTCGCCCGCCTCGTGACGTTTTTTTTTCTCGCCGTTCCCGCCACTCGCGTATCGGATACGCGTATCGGGCCACCAAACCCGTTGCAAACGGATCCGATTTTAAGCTAACCCTCGAGCCCTTCCACCCCGTCGAGCCAATGCTCGTTCGCCCCCTCCCTCCCTCAAACCCTAATCTCCAGCGGCTCTGGAAAGCGAGCAAGCGGCGACAGCGGCCTCCGGTCGGCGAGTGGCGACGGCGGACCTCTGGTACCCTCTCTCCCCGTCTCTGTCTCCCTCTCCCTCTCTCGCTGTCTCCCTCTCTTACTCTTTCTCTCTAACACACGCACACACACAGAGGGGCTCGCCCACTCGGTCACTCTCTCTTTCCCCATCTATCTCCCTCACAGTGAGAGGAAGGGGCTGAGCCCCTATGTCTCTCCCTATCTCTCTCATCGTCTCCCTCTCCCTCTCTCTCCGTCTACCTCCCTTACTCTTTCTCTCTAACACAAACACTCACAGAGAGGGGTCGGCCCCTCTCCCACTCTGTCACACACTCTCTCTCTCTCCATATGTTACCCTCTCTCCCCCCCTCTCTCTCCCTCATAGTGAGAGGGAGGCGCCGAGCCCCTCTCTGTCACCCTCTCCCACACTCTGTCACCCTCTCTTACTCTCTCTCTCACTATCTCACACACACACACACACACACAGAGAGGGGCTCGGCCCCCTCCCACTTTGTCACACACGCACACTCTGTCTCACTCTCTTCTCCCCCTCTCTCTCTCTGTCACACATACACACGCATTGTTTGGTTGTTTAATTACTTGTTTTAGTTTTGTTATAATATTGCACTTGTTATACTTGTTTAGTGTATTTGTGTGTATGACAATGTTAGTGTGATTCTTGTTTAGGAATGAATGAATTTAGAAAATTTGTTGACTTTATATCAAGGAAGGCAAACTCGGGTATCGGATTTGGATCGGTCGACCCAAACCTGATCTGGATCGGTGGAGTCGACCGATCCCACCCGATCCTGAAACGATCCCGAAACGTGACACATGTTGAGGTTAATTGTATGTTCACAGTTTTACAGGGGGGTTTGTATAAATGTATTTCACTTTACTCTTTTACCCATTTACCTTTTTCTCTCCACTCCACAGACTCGAGAGCCCCTTCTGCATTTCACCTTTTTGAGAAGAACAAAGGCCGAGGAGGCAGGGGAGGAGTAGGAGGTCGACAGCGGCAGGTGGCTGCGATGGTGGCATCGATGGCGGAGCTCCTCCCTCCTTCCAGAGCAGCACTGGCGGCGGAGTCCGAAAAAGCCTCCCTTCTTTCGGAGATTCAGCGGCAGTGGTAGTGGCGACAGGGCGACAACGGAGGAAGAGGAGGAGGTCGACGACGACGGCCAGTGGAGGCACCGCTGGTGTCCCTTCCTCCTCCGATTGCTTGTTCTTCTTCTCCCCTCTGTTTTTTTCTTTTAAAAACCCTGGGATCAGTCCACATCGGTCGAGACCAGTCCGATCTCTGCTCAATCCCTCCGCTCTCGTCAACTCACAAGGAAGAATCGGTATCGGAGGGCTCGGGATCAAATCGGTTGGGCCTAAAACCGATCGGATCGGCCGATCCCGACTAATCCGATCCGATTCTTCTTTCCTTGTGTGGACACGAGTGTCAACTATCAACATGGACATGCTTGACAGAGATGTCAAAACTTTAGAAACAAGACACGTGGACATTGAAAATAAATAGATGCTACCACATTCATATACATTGCCACATGCATGCAGTAAAGTAGGATTGATTAAAATTAGTTTAATATATAAAATAAATAATAACAATTTTATCAAATTACAGTCAAATAAGTAAATTTGGAATCGCCTTTAGTGCTCATTTTAAAATCATAAAATGGAGAGTCAGTATGCATGCCCAAATCATACAAAAAGTCCAAATATCTAACATGGCTCTATTAATCAAACATAAGCTCCACTCATGCACAGGTAAATGCATGGTGATGACTTTGTGGTCATGCAAAAGAAACATAAGCTATTCTATGAAAATTAAGATGTCAAAGATGGTTACATTACCATTGCCTGATTGACTGGATAACTCGGTTGTCAAAGATCGGGATGCTAAGTTGGATGCAACTTGAATCCAGGAATGATTTTAACCTTTTTATTTTCTCAATGTTGTCATGGAATAAAGGACATTATGGACGCATGTTTGATGAATTAGTACTTGTAATATCATTCTGACAAAATCATTTGAATATAGAGTGTAATCTCTGAGGGTTGCCTCCAGGTTGCATTAGCTTAAAATGCATGATCAAGCAAGTAATTTTCTACCCACCACCTGGCCCATTGGACCACTGCCACACTCCCTCATCTCCAAAGTCGTCTTTGCCAACTAGCAAACGTCACAGAGTGTTGACATCAGGCAGGCAGATACAACACTTCCAATGGGATTAGCTAAAACCCAGATTGACAGGAGAAGGCAAATTGACGATGACATAGTTTCGGAATACAAAGTTTGTTTCACTGAAAACTCACATTTTGATTTGAATAGTCAACCTTAGAGAATGAGTGGCACTGTGGCACATGTTGTCAAAGATAAACACCAGATGATTTAACAGATAAAAAGAGACAACAAGAGAAAAAGGGCAAAGGGGAAAGAATCCTGTCACGTTTGACACTCGTCCATACAGTCTGTGGAGAACCAAAATACATCCAACTGCAGCAGAGAAGTGCCCCCGAAGATTTCATTTTCATTTGTGCTACAGATAAAACAACCAAAGAAAGGGTGCAAATCATGGTATTCAGTACCAGCCCGGTTCGTATTGTACTGGGTTGGTACATAGCGGTACAGGCCTTGGCCGATCCGGTTCTGCCTACTTTGTACTGATACCGCCGGTACCGTCTAAAAAAAAGAGAAAAACCGGGCGAACCGGGACATACCAGCCGGTAGCCCAGTTCACCCATCGGGACCACCTGATAAGGGCTTTGGGATCCCTCTCACGAGGTGCACTGTGTGATAGCCCGTGAGAGAGAGATCCCCCCTTCAGCCGCCCGCTCCCTCCTCTGCCGCCGCCAGCCTCGCCATCAAACGACTGCCGGATCACCGGCCACCAGACGGCCGGCGGAGCTCACCGCCGGCAATCACAACAGCCACAGCAGCTCACCAGCTTCATCATCGTCCACGCACAGCTGCACAGGAGGCCGCTGCGCAGCAGCCAGCCTGAGTCTGCCTGACCAAGTGACCTGCCGACCACCTCGATGCTGCCATCCGTCAGCCGATGACCCAAGCCACTGCCGCCGAACAGACCGGCCGCCAGTGACAAGATCCGGCCATTTTCTAGCCAGAAAATTCCGTTTTTCAACTGTTGAATGTAATTTTTTTACTCAAAAAATTAAATAGTGTTAAATAAAATTGTAAATAGCCCAATTGGGGTTAAAGAGTGTTCATTGCTCTCCAATTTAATTTCAAATCAAAAAATCCCCAAATTAAGTCCTAATTAGGGTTCTCAAATTGGGGCTTGATTAAATTAACTTAATTTAGATGCAATTGAAGATCAATTGCATGTCATGTGGCCTAATTAGGGTTAATGAGTGCTCAATGGCACTACAATTCAATTTCAAATCAGAAAATCCCCAAATTTAGCCCTAATTAGGGTTCTAAAATTGGGGATTTTCTGAAATTACCCTAATTTAGAGGCAATTGAAAATCAATTGCATCTCATGTGGCCTAATTAGAGTTAATGAGTGCTCAACTGCACTCCAATTTAATTTCAAATCAGAAATCCCCAAATTAAGCCTTAATTAGGGTTCCAAAATTGAAACTTTTCTGAAGTTGACTTAATTTTGATGCAATTGAAGATCAATTGCATCTCATATGACCTAATTAGGGTTAATGAGTGCTCAATTGCATTCCAATTCAATTTCAAATCAAAAAAATCCTCAAACTGAGCCCTAATTAGGGTTCTAAAATTGGGGCCTTTCTGAAATTGGGTGCTTTATCTAATGTATTATTGGTATGCATGTTTTTTTTACAGATATGGCAACGCAAGAATATAGGGTGGCAATATGCCACTTTAGTTAATATAAAGACAAAGAGGGTGAAATGGTTGAGCCAGTTATATAGAAGAAGCAGAGAAAGGGTTGAGCCAGGTGCATAAAAGAAAGGGAAGCATACAACATCAAGACGAGGGCCATCAACCCAAATCACCTCGTGTTCATAGAGACGACGATGATGACAGTGATGATAGTAGCACAGGACCTATACAGTTTGGAGGAGGTGGTCCAACTTTTTGGACAATACAGGTTGCTAGACAACAAGATGAAGAAAGTTATGGTGCTTATGGATGTGCATCTCATTGGGACACTTGGGGGCAACAAGTAAATACACCACAATATGATGATTGGCAATCTTGGGGGCAACAACAAAATACACACCAAGATCATGGAGGTATGGCCTCAATTTGATGATTTTAAGATAACTCTTAAGTCTTAATATCGTATTCTTCTCATGTAGCATGACACAACACTCTAATGAGGGCTCTTATTGTTTTTAGGAGCTCACACTCTCCATGGGAGTCATGGCCACAAGATTATCGCACACAACCACAAGACCCTTGGGGATAGCTTGCACAAGAGCAACCTCATGTAAGGGGCTCTTATTCTTCTCATCTGGAGGCCAAGTTGGAGAATCCAGCACGAGGACCACTAATGATGCACAGTTCTTGGGTTAGCTATGGATATGCACCAAGAAACCAAGATGAAGATGGATCTTCAAATTATCCCCCACATTCATATGGCCATTATTGAGTATGTACTTTTAAGTTTCAAACTTTCATACTTTCAATGCATTATGGTAAAGAAATGATGTTTATTATATGGTTCTAAATGTTTATTGTATTCAACCATATTGGATTTTGCACTCTTATGTTTTCCTTTTTATGATTTTTATATATTTTATTATTTTTTAAACACATATATAAATGCATAATTATATATACTTATATTGGGGGGGATAGGCCGGACAGGTACTATACCGGCCGGCACCGGTACCGGGATTGAAGACCTTGGTGCAAAAGAATAACTTTGGCTTATCTTCACCAATTTCCCACCATTTCTCAAACATTCAAAATGACACCTCTTGCAGCATATAATTCAAAAGAAAATCCCTTGATATTTTAACTCAAAGGCCATGCATAGTTGAACTATGCAACCTAAAAACATTCCATAGACAAATCTCTAATTGGATAGATCTTGCCCATTTCTGAAGAAAGGATTCTTCCCCATGCAATGCTACAGTGTCACACTTTAGTGCCACTCATTTTGCCACTCTCATCTTGGCCATCTGATCATGCCAGAGGTTAGGCTGGAACTTAAGATCAGTGCTCCCGAGCTTAAGTTTTCAGAAAACTGTAGAAAAAATAATGTTTTTTTATCAATGTCAGCAACCAACTAGCAAGTGTGCAAACTTTTGCTCCAGAATTTGTCTAATAGCAGCTCTTCTAAAAAAATCCAATGGTTTGTAGCAGCAACCTGCTGAACATCCCATTCACCAGAATGTCCATGATTTTGTCTCAAAGATGCCCTTGCATACATGGATTGCCTTCTCTTGACTTTCATCTGAGATCTCTTTCTCTCCAAGTTTCTGAGACAAAATCTAGGACAAGATGGAGAAGAGGAGGAGATGATGATGATGATGATGATGATAGAGCAGGAAATGGAAGTGGAGGAGGATGAAAGGGATAAATATTAGATTGATGCTCCCAATATCTCTCTGAGATCCCTTTGCCTACCCATTTTTAGTTGGTGCTGAGATACATGGTAGAAATCCTTGATTGCATACAACATATGATTTTTTTATGCATTAAATGATGACACAAGCTAAAACATTCAATTATAATCGAGGATTAATTTGGCCACAGATGATGATCATGACTTCATTCGCATATACAAAATATAGAAATATATCACACCAACCATTCTGTGGAATACTCAAAGTAAATCTTCTTTTTTTGAAGACCAAGGGTAAAGCCATCCACCCAGGATCAAGTCTGAATCACCGGTAACCCAAGCTGCATGCAGGCCAAACATCTCTTGGACAGTGGGCCCTCACAGCCTGGCCAAGTCCATGAGGTCGGAATTTACGTGAACCCCAGGTTGGCTCCTGCCCAGCATTTATGTCCACAAGTGGGATTTGATACCACGACCTCGTGGTTGCCCACAAAGTACTTATCCAACTCTCCCACCCCCAAGAAACGTGGAACACTCAAAGTATGTGTTGACAAATATCAAGGAAACACCAGGCATATAATAAGGAGGAAACCATGATATGCATAAGCAATGAGAAGAGATAAATACTTCGGAAGAAATTTGCACCTTCTCTTACATTCAAGACTAAGGTTTCAAAAATATGGAAAATGTTAATGACATTGTTGCTAGAACCAAAAAAATTAGAGATTTACCTTGAAATAAAAGACATCGTCAACATGTAGAGCAGCTGTTGGTGAGAGAGCATGGGCAGATAATTCATGGCAGCCCTACGCACTGCAGCTTCTTTTGCCACTTTAAGCCATTTTGGAGTAGCAAAGTTAGCAGCCTCCCCACAATTGAAACCTGTTTACAAGCATTCTAGGGTAAGAATCAAGCACCTCTGAAAACCAAAATAGGAACTATGAAGCTGGACGAAAAATATGTATAATCTAGTTTTAAAAGGCAATTTCACAAATATATCCCTATAATCTAGCATATATCTATTTATACCCCTGACTTCCAAGAATTGTCAAAGATACTCCTGAGTTCACCCAAATGGCCCTCGTCATGTCTCAAGTGCAGTTTAAGTACCGTGTTGGGTGTTGCATTCCCACATTGTTTTTGACCTTATTGTGTGTTTGTGGAGCAAATATTTATCATGCTTTTAGAAAGGCTTAAAATGTCCAATGAAAGTATTCACTGATGTGAAAATGAATATCTATCATTTGGAGTTTCTTGTTGTTGAGCATTTGGAAGGATTGGTAAATACAAGAATGCTTTTTGTATGTTTGAGCTTCCATGGTTTTATACTCGAATGCTTAAAAGATTTAAAGTCTATCAAATGCCAAAGATGGTGGTTCATGTTTTACAATTCCATTTACTTGTTGCAATGTGCATTTGAATGTGTATAGATATGGAGTTTTATGTGGAAGAATCAAGTTAAGGAGAACTCAATTTTTGATACATAAACTAACTTGATGTTTGTGTTTTTACATGTTCAAGGATGGTTTTTAAACCCTCTCATGTCAAGTGAACGATGGTAATATCTAACCATTTCTTATGCTTGATTTGAATGGGAGTTTTGAGAAGTTTTAGTTTTAACTTGTCTTCACATGGCTTTATGTGTGGGTTGTTTTTAAGAACATCTTCCATGAGATGTTATTGCCTTGAATGAGTTTCTTGCATCTCTAAGATGAGATATTTGAGTTTTCAAATGTGCTTATGTGATTTTCATGAAACGTGTTGAAATTTGGTTTGAATGGTCCAAATACTTTGTTAAAAAATGATACATATGACTTTGATTGATAAGGATTTCAGAAATTTCTTTTAACACTTCAAGGGAAACAAATTTCTACATAAAAATTAAGAGAATCGTGAGGAAAAAACTACCTACCCCGCAAGCTTCAATAAGTGGATTGTCTAACCAAGTAGCCGGGAATCTCCACTGAAATAAATGAGGAAACTCGCGTCGAAAGGTGAAACAAAAATTCACATTGCATGATGAATCCTAGTAACCGGGAAACTCCATTGAGACACATGAGGTGACTCGCGTCGAACGGTGAAATCCAATAAAAGAAAAGCATACAAAAAGGGGTTGTGTGAAGCTACCAAAAGTCGAGGATCGAAATGGAAGTGTAGGAAGGAAATAACCCTCTAGTGTTTTCTAGAAATTCTATTCATATCCATTTTTAAAGTTCATTGCTCATTTACACAAATTTTAATTTTGGGTATTATTGTGATGAGTGTATATCTTGAATTTGTTCTTATCATGGTCTATGTAGTACCTCGAGCATATGCATGCACTATCTTTTTTGATTATGCTTCATGTCTCACATTTCGGTTTAGAATGAACTGTTCAGTCGTTATCCTCTTACCCCACTGAAGGGGAGTAATATAAATATCTGTTTGCTTGACTCTAATGCTTGCTTGCTTGTCTGCTTGCCTGCATAAGTCATGTCATACTTTAGCTCCCATAGATGCATCATTAGATCATACATGTTCATATCAGCTTAAATAACCCTTTTGTCAATCTGTTTTTGTTGAAGACAAAGGGGGAGTAAAAGTGCACATAATGTTCACATCTGTTTGGAAGTTCAGAAGTTTTTGTGCATATGTCATGTTTCTTTGACATGGTTGATTTTCATACTTTTTGCTCTAGCTTTTGTATTCCCCATTTTTGATTATGCCAAAGGGGGAGAAAAATGTGTAGATTACCATAATATTTTGTCATCATCAAAAAGGGGAAGATTGTTGGGTGTTACATTCCCACATTGTTTTTGACCTTGGTTTTGATGATAACAAAATATTGTGTTTGTGGAGCAAATATTTATCATGCTTTTAGAAAGGCTTAAAATGTCCAATGAAAGTACTCACTGATGTGAAAATGAATATCTATCACTTGGAGTTTCTTGTTGTTGAGCATTTGGAAGGATTGGTAAATACAAGAATGCTTTTTGTATGTTTGAGCTTCCATGGTTTTATACTCGAATGCTTAAGAGATTTAAAGTCTATCAAATGCCAAAGATGGTGGTTCATGTTTTACAATTCCATTTACTTGTTGCAATGTGCATTTGAATGTGTATAGATATGGAGTTTTATGTGGAAGAATCAAGTTAAAGAGAACTCAATTTTTGATACATAAACTAACTTGATGTTTGTGTTTTTACAGGTTCAAGGATGATTTTTAAACCCTCTCATGTCAAGTGAACGATGGTAATATCTAACCATTTCTTATGCTTGATTTGAATGGGAGTTTTGAGAAGTTTTAGTTTTAACTTGTCTTCACATGGCTTTATGTGTGGATTGTTTTCAAGAGCATCTTCCATGAGATGTTATTGCCTTGAATGAGTTTCTTGCATCTCTAAGATGAGATATTTGAGTTTTCAAATGTGCTTATGTGATTTTCATGAAACGTGTTGAAATTTGGTTTGAATGGTCCAAATACTTTGTTAAAAGCATGATAATTATATCATGATTTTTGGATGTGTTTTTGATGCTTAAACTTGGCTAAAACTGGTGTTTTGTAAACCCTCTCTGCAGGGGTCGACCCATGGGGTCGACCCTTAGAGTTTCTGTCTGGACAGAACACATGTTTGTGACCCAGTGTGCAGGGGTCAACCCATGGGGTCGACCCACACTGCATGGGTCGACCCCTGGGTTCTGGGTCTTTATTTTGCTTATGCCCGTCCTCTGGTTGTCCAGGGGTCGACCCATAGGGTCGACCCATTCCGGCACGGGATTTGCGAACCAGATTAAAACCCATTGAAAACCTTTCTAAACTTTACCAAAACACCCCCCATTAGTTACTAATCATGTTTAGGTGTTTCTAACACACTTTGGGAGGGTTTTATGTGTCTTTTCCCCACCCCTCTATATATATCATTGTGAACTCCGAATTTGACAAGAGAGAACCCTAATGTGCTATCTTTCTCTTATCTTGTAGGTGAAGAAAGGGGAAAAAGGAAGGAGGGGCTATTGCAAGGTGGATTTCATCTCCAACAAAGCATTTCTGGAGATTTTGGGAAAAGAGAAAGATGAGCGGATCGACGAGAGGATCAAGAGGAAGCTTGAATCACTGTCATCCGACCTCCCTCCGAACCGGGAATCGAAGAAGATCGTTTTCAGCCCTTTCTACAGATGGGGATTCATTTCTTCACTCTTTTCCCATCTATTCCAGTCATTTACTCTTCGTTTATGAGCATGTATTGAACATATCATTTATTTCTGAACTTTAACTCTGTGTGTGGTGAACCGTCTGCGTACGGTTGTGATCATATCTTGCCGCGAGTGTTGCGGTGTGTGTGTGTGGATTGATCCCGCTGTTGGATCGTTGTGGAGACGAAGTCTCCGTGTGTGTTGAAGTATATTCTCCGTGTGCTTCGTTGTGAAGCAAGTGAAGCCTCACCGGTTCGGTGAGGGGTGGACGTTGGGAGCCCGTCGTGGTCCCGAACCACCTTAAAATCCCCGTGTCCTGTGGTTGCTTGCTTGTACATTTTCTTGTTCCAACACATTCGAGTGTGCTCGGAGAGATTGAGTGAACTAGATTTATTTCTGTTCAACTTATTTTTCATCAATCTCATTAATTTCGCATATTGTTTAAAATCTGTAATTTCGTTTGGGGGACAATTCAACCCCCCCCCCCCTTCTTGTCCGCGTATATTGTTATCTGGGCCAACATACTGAAATGATGAACCTAGTCAGGTCAGGCTTTATAGGGTCTTGATCACAATCATCAGATCACAAGTCGTAAGGACATTTTAGCTTTTTGCATTCATTAATGCTTTCAATAGCATCTTTTAGGAATATTCTTTTGAAGTTGACAGCATAAGAACCAGAAGTGTACAACTGCAACCATTTGGAAGTATTCAGGGATACTTATGACAATTGCCAAAAGTCAGGAGTACAGGAAGAAATATGGCACATTATAACAGTAGATATGTAAAAATGCGCAAGAAAAGCCTTGCCATCTCATGTGCTAACCTTATTCGTTAGAAAATTGATGAAATTCGTTGCATCTCTACTAAACCACTAAGTGATGAACCTATAAGAGACCATTAAGAAGAGGATGAACAAAAAGCATGAAATCTAGGACATTCAACACTGTCTTGCAAAGTTGTTTCCTTTTCAACCACTCCACATAAAAGACATTGTTTGAGGTAGAAGCATAGAAGACAATCTGATTTCCCTCGTAGATCTTGACATTGGGAAAGGCCAAATGAGGAAGTGTGGTGGCGATCAGCCACAAATGCAGGTTGTCAACAACCTCCTAAGAGTTGATGCCAATTGTAAACAAGGTGGAAGATGATAGTGGTCAACAATTGAGAAGAGCAGTAGTCATCAAGGTGGAAGGCACAAGTTCAAAACTGTTCAAAACAGAAGAGAGTGATCAGGGTTTTTTCTGTTTGAAGAAATGTGGCAAGTCAAAGAACTCTGAAGAAAACGTTTAAAAAAAAAGAACTCCGGAGAAAGCATCATTATCTATCAAGTATAAAACAAAATCTCCTGAGGCACTACTTTGTGTTGAGGATAATTTCTCTCTTCCTCCCTGAAGAGTATGATTTCTCCCACAGATCACAGAAACAGATCAGATACCTGGATCAGACTGACTTGGATCAATTCCAAATGATCAAGAAGAAAAGGATCTGATCCAATAAATAAATATATATATAATATACGGGCATATGTAAATAATTAATATAAATAAAGGTGTTGTGGTTTAGTCCCATATCGAAAATCCATGGGAGTCTTACTTCAATAATATGGAGGATTCCCTCAACTCAATGCCTAAGTTTTGGGTTAGAGTTCGGACCTCCAACATGGCATGAGGGTCTCGTTTACCCATTGGATCCATACGTGGACACTTGGCCCTACCCGTGATGCGTCCCAAACCGGTTGGTTCAGCAGGGGGGGTGGTTTAGTCCCATAACGAAAACCCATGGGAGTCTTTCCTCCATACATGTGGGGGATTCTCTCAACTCAATGCCTAGGTTTTGGGTTATAGTTTAAGCCTCTAGCAAAAGGTAATTACTAAATATTTCATACTTGAGGTTGCTTATGAAAGTGCAACACCCTACTATATGCCCTAATCTTTCCAGGCCAGCCTTCCCCCTGTTAACACCCGCCTCCCCCCCCCCCCAAAAAAAAAACCCACACACACACCAAAAAAACGAAGGAAAAATGAAAGGAGGAGCAAGAGGAGGCAGCTAGGTCAGAAAGAGGTGGCAGGTTATCGTACGAGGAGTGGGAACACCATCATAGGAAGTGTGGGGTACAAAATCCCCGCACAAAAGAATGAAGGGAGGTTAATTGGATGGCGGGAGACCCTTCCAAAGGGACCGAGCCCAAAGTGTGCAACATGGTTCAAGAGAGAAGTATTTAGCGTCACTTTAGGGCATGACGCTTGAAGTATTATTCAACTTCAGAAGAGA
This sequence comes from Amorphophallus konjac, assembly GCA_022559845.1. NCBI lineage: Eukaryota > Viridiplantae > Streptophyta > Magnoliopsida > Alismatales > Araceae > Amorphophallus > Amorphophallus konjac. Next base: position 28,489 of record JAHNEJ010000053.1, read on the forward strand.
TTAATTTTAATCCCCCAAAGCCAAGTTCAAAGAAGCCTATTTTTGGATTGACTGGACAATTTCCATTAACCATGCCCAAGATGACACTTGGTTTATGAGCCAATGCCAGACCATCTTCATGAAGCATACAAAATGGCACCAAGGAATGCTGTATCGCGTCTCCACTTTATCTCAGGATAGTTGGAGAGAAGAGATCTTGAGAAAATCTCAGGAGATCAGAAATGGTAGCAGAGAGATGAGCTTATTATTTTTTAGTGAAAAATTATTGGGGGTTGGGGGGTTGAGTGTGTGTGTGTGTTGGGGGGGGGGGGGGGGGGATGGGTTGAGCTGATCCACCTACGTACCTTGCAGGTGGTCGATGGTAAACAGGCATGGATTGAGCCTTCATCCTTTTTCTTCCATTTATCTTCTTCTTCTTCTCCTTCTCATCTTAAGCTTGTGAATCAACAGTGTGTGATAGGCCGACAGTGATAGGTGGCTCAGCAGTGATCAAGTACCAGCTATAAGCGTCCATAGCACTGTGGTGGGTGGGGGGTGGAGGGAACGAATGGATTTCAAAGCCCTTGAGCTTGTATGAGCCAGAAAGAAATTGGCTGATCCAAGGGCATGATAGTCGTGGAACTTGCCTAAACTTTACATATCTCTGGCTAGGTGTTTTGGGCATTTTAGATCTCGGCAAGCCGGAGAGACAGAGATTCTTGAGAGATCTAAAGAGATGCTCAGGAGACTGCAAACCATGAATGGCACAGCCAAAACAAATAGGTAAGGACAAACCAGCAGTGTTTTTTTGACACAGACCCAAACCCAATTCAACTGGTTGAACTGGGACAAAGTCCATTGTCCAAGTTTTAAAACCATCTGACCAGTTATCAAGAAAAAGGAAAAAATGTCAATCTACATCACCCGAGTAGAATCAAGTGACCCTGTTGGAGGGACAAGAGTAGAACTAAGTGATGCGATCATGAGCTCACCGAGTAATTGGTCCTTTTCTGTTGGACTTAGGCACAGGCTTGCTCCTCCTTTCAAAGAGAAGAGCAGATTTTAAAGAGCAAATACTGAATCTTAAACTGAATCAAACAGAGGGACCTTCCAACTGAGAAAAGGTCAGCTTGCCACTGAGCCAACTAAGCTTTTGCACACGCAAAGTACTTTGTAGTCTGAGAGTTGGTCCACCAGTCAAACCATCAACCTGTGACTGGATCAGCTTACGCAATTGCTGTGCATGTCAATTTCAAAACAGTGGCCAAAACAGAACCTTGATGGAGCCCAATTGCTGCCGGAAACTCTTTTATGTTTTCACAAATATTCTTTATTTTACATTTTCCTTATCATTACTTCTCTACTGTGATACCCGTGTTCTTTTTCATAAATCCACAACATGATTTTCATCGAAATTGAATCATAGTATCATATGCCTTCTCCAAATCAACAAACATCGTGCAGATGTTTTTGTTTTTCCTCTACATCTATTAAACAGCATATATGTTAGTAGCTAGTTTTTCATTTTATCTGTATTTTTATGTTGGGATCTTATTGACGAATTTTGTAAGTTTAAGCAATAGCTTACTGTTGAACCCCACAATTTTCATGCCATTTTTCTGATATTTTTCAGAATAAAATTGTCTAAATTAGATCAATCATGAAACAGCATAAAACAGTATAAAACTATAGCCGTTATATGATTGGGATAATTTAAACGCCCTAGGAATCCCGTCAGGCGGAATGATTTTTATAAAGATTATGTGTTTTAATACATGAAAATTCTATTGAACACATGGTGGGCGACACCAAGTCACGTACCCATACAGCAAAATCAACAAAAAAATGATGACTCCCGGCTTTCGTGGAGCGTTCCCAATGTGCCGTGGCGTGATCCCTGCACTCCGGGATCCACGGGCAACAAGACGGCGTCAAGCAAGGCCAAGAAAAATCAAAGAAATTGCCACGTGCTGCCGCCTTGCGCAAAGGACCAGAAAAACATAAAGAAAACGACAGGTCAAAGGGTTTTATAGCACTCCTTGGGTCAGCAAACCAGGAAGGACCGCCCTCCTTTCCCCTCTCTCTCTCTCCATCGCGCAAGGGAACCTAGAGGGACCCCCCTCCGGGGGTTGCGAACCTGGAGGAGCTCCCTCTGGGTCGTACTACCCCGGAGGAGCTCCTCCGTCCTTTCTCTCTCTCTCTCTCTGTTTTCTCTCCCTAAAAAAAAGAGGAAAAGGGAGGGGGTATACGGAGTAGCCTCCTCCACCACTAAACCCGGGGTAACCTTCTCCACCAACAAACCCGGAGATGCTCCCTCCACGTTTTGACCTCCAAAAACCCTTGGGCCAAGAGGGAGGGGGACTTCACAACTTGAACCTGCTGAAGCACTTGGAGCAGCAGAGCTTGGAGCGCAAAGGGGCTTTGGGCGGCCTTCTCTTCAAGGTTTGAAGACTTCAAGAACTTTTGTTTGTGTAAAACCCTCAATTAAAGAATACGCTTACATAAATACCCCCACATGAAAGAATTATCTTGTATTTTCAATCTAAGTTATAAAAATCATGAAAAAACTATGTTTTTTTTGAAAAGTGGATAGTACCACTGATGTATTGCGAAAAGACAGTCAATGAAAGTACAAATATAGGCCGTGCAAAATCACATCCAAAATCAAAAACCTATACACCAATAAGGCACACAAAGAAAGTGTGACTCCAATTAGCCCCCCAAGCAACCAAAAAGAGAGGAAGTGAGGGACTTAACACTACAAAGATTAACAGCCCATTCCCTCACTCTATTACAAATGAAGGAAACAACAACTTCCTCAAACCAAGACTCTTTCCTGAAGATCATGTTATTCCGTTCCCCTCCACAGGGTCCAAAATGTAGCATGAAGAATGAGCCACCACATAGTCCGGTCACTACTATGGGGCCAAAACCTACCCCAATTCTCCAGTAGGGAGTGAGCCTCACGAAACAGGCTGATGCCACCACCAGTCCTCCTAGCCAGCTCAGACCATACCTCCTGTGAGAAAGGGCAGCCCACAAAGAGGTGGTCCAAGGTCTCAAAATCCTGACCACATAGGCAGCAGAGCGAGTCGATGCTAGGAAGGAACCGAAGCAATCTGTCCCTGGTCGACAATCTCCCATGAGAGATCCTCCACACAAGAAGCTTCACCTTCAGCGGAGACTTCAGCTTCCACACCTGCTTATAAAGGCTGTAGCGAAGGCCACCATTAGAAATGATACCATAGGTTGATCTCACAGAAAAGACTCCATTCTTCTCCCACCTCCAAGCCTAAAGATCCTCTGCATCAGGCTGAGGATGGTACGGAAGGAGGAAGGAAAGCAACTCCTGAAGCAACATCATCTCCTCAAGAGAGAGATTCCTTTCGGCGCCCACGTATCCCCAAGTAGGAGGGGGTCAAAGGCCTGAGAGACTGAACAAAGAAAGTGCGCTGCAATCGCAAAAAGACTTGGGAACAGCGTGGCTAGGGAGACCTCCCCGCATCACCTATCCTTCCAGAAGAGGCTGGTGTCTCCTCTTCCCAAACGAACCCGAACTCCAGAAGAGACCACTGTTGAACTAATTTGTTAACCCCTCAAAGTAGTTGGGGGAAAAGACATCCACAAGTGGTTAAATTCCACAATTTATATGGTGAGTGAAGTTAGGAAGGGGAAGTCATTGATATGAAAACCCCCACCTAGCACAAAATCACCAAACTACCACACACTTGGGAAACGTCAATTTCCCTCTCCTCATGTGAAAAATGAACAATGGGGGAGCATTTATAGGGGGCAGCCACCCTTTTTCAACCCATTTTTTGAGGTTTAGGACCGGGTCCACCCCCTTTTGGGGGGTTGCCCCGGGTCCACCCCCCAAAGGGGGGGTTTACCCCGGGTCCATCCCCTCCTTGGGGGTTTGCCCTGGGTCCACCCCCAGGGGAGGGTTTTGCCCCGGGTCCACCACCCCCTTGGGGGGTTTGCCCCGGGTCAACCCCCTCCAAAGGGGTTTGTCCCGGTTCTAACCCCCTAGGGGGGTTTATTCTGCCCCGGGTCCACCCTGTACACAGAATTAAAGGTTTTGGGGCTGATTAAGTTCTACCCTACCTAACCAAAATAGCTGCAACAGCACAGCAAATAATTTAGCAACAGCAACTAACAGAATTAGCAGCTAACAAAATGGTTGCAACAGCAGCCTAATTGCTAAAATAGCTGCAGCAGTAGCAACACAAGGGCAGCAGTAGCAACAACCAGGTCGGCAACTGTGTGCAGCAAAAGTTGAATTTCCCCAAAGGAAGAAATCTGAGTTGTCCTAATATGGCTTACCAGACTCATGTTGATGTCACAACAGGAGACCAACAAGGCAACAACCATGATTTAGATAGTTATTACATTCATTCTATGTGTTTGGTCTGTATGTTAGACTGCCATCAAACTTGCCACCTCAGTTGCTTTGCTTTCTTGAAAGATTTGGATTTCATGGGCAAAATGATGGATGAATTGAAGTTGATATTGATGAGTTTAATGAGGAGGCTTTGTTGGAGCTGTATTGACTTTTGTAAGGAATTATATGAATTCAAGACCTTCAGAATAGCAAGGTCTGAAAAAAATTTATGAGCAGGCTCCTGTGCAGGACCCATGTGAAGGAAATACCAATGGAGACATACCTAGACTGTGGTATAATGTTCAGAAGCCAAGTATGAGCTTTTGCACCAATGGCACATGCAGTGGGGTCCATTAGAAGGGACGAACAGAAAAACACAGAACACATAGGAAGACTGCAGCGGGAGAAGAGCTAGTGTTTGGTGTTGTGCTTTGTTTGAAGGCCCATCTTCTTCATGGGTGCTTGTGCTTGGTTCAAAAGCCTCGTGCTGTGGTTGTGTTGCGAGGGTATGTTATAAACCCATGTGCATCACAAACTCATTTTTTGTGAATTGTGTAATTTAGAGAAAATCTCTCTATATGGAGAAATCTTTAAAGTCCGGTGATGTGGTTATGTAAACACCCTGGATATGATCAGGACATTTGTGTAAACCCTAATTGCTTATGAGCCAAAGGATCATGTGCCATCAAATCCCTAATCGCCTGTGAGCTAAGGGTTATGTACAATTAAAACCCTGATTGCCTGTGAGCAAAGGGTCATGTACAACCAAAATCTTAATTGTCTACGAACAGCAGGTCATGCCACTCCCGGAAACCCCCCGCAAGGGACGCTGCCCCCTTGACCCCCGCGACCTGACCGGGCAGGTCGGTCCCCGGCGTTGCGCTGATGGACGTGCGAAGCTGGGCCCCAACTCATGAGAGCTTAAGAAGGGGAAGCAATCTTCCAAGAGTCTTTGGTCAACGGGCCTTCCCCAATGAAGGACTTGCGCCTATTGCCAAGATTATACAAAAATCCATGTTCAGTCCAGATTGTTACCAAAATATCCTTGGTCTAGACAAATTGCATAAATACCCCAATGACGGAACAATTGCAGAAATGCCCCGAAAGGGAAAAATTGCAGAAATACCACCAAAAGTAAAAAATTACAAAGATACCCATGATAGGTCTGAAATTGCCCTGATTGCCTGTGAGCAAAGAGTCATATACAACTAAAATCTTGATTGCTTATGAACGAAGGGTCACGTGCGATCGGAAAAAAACTCGTCGACAAGTCTGTACTCATGAAATGTACTTGCAAAATCTTGTACGCTTTATAATATTTTATGAAATATACTAATGGCCATGTGAGCATGATTCTACAAAATCATGTGAATGCTTGAGTCGCGAAATAGTATGCTTCGCATCCTGCAAAGTAAAATTATGCAGTTTCAAGACTCAGTTAACCTCATAGAGGTCAAATGGCCAACACATGGCGGCCTCGAGTCTTGAGGTTTCGAATTTGGGGATCTAACTCGATCCTCGTAACTACGTCGGTTAAACCCGTAGTCCTTCCTGCAATATTCTCAATACTTGGCATCGTCTCGCACGACTTAGCGCCTAGGGCAATGCCTTCAGCATCACAACTAACTTTATGTAAATGGTGGATTTTCTTTGGCAGTTAATCAAGGATATTCGGACTCGTACCGATGTAAATGAACATCGACTGCAGTCAGTGGGAAATTGTCCAGTACCCGAACCCTAATCATCTGATAAACTCAATTCACGGAATATTGAACTTATATACCGTAATCGACTCTTATATGCATGCCAATAAACAAACGTGCATGTCTCGAATATTTTTGTCTCTTTTATCTCCTCCCCCCGTATATTAATTATCCGTTAAATTTCCGTGAGTTAAACAATCACATCCCTGCACGAGAGGATGTCTCTCCACAGAGGAGAAGTCATGTATAGGGAAAATGGTGCTAAGTCCCACACTCTTCTCCTGACAAAGTATCTCTGTCTAATCAGTTGAGCCCACAACCCTTCCTCTCCAAGCCCCAGCCTCCAAAGTCATTTACACAAGAGAGCCAAGTTGAATTTCCTGACCTGCTTGAGCTCAAACCCGCCTTGTGTCTTGCTAGTACATATTCGGCCCCAAGCTATATCATGCCAACCCCGACAACCCCCGCCACTACCATGCCAGAAGAAACGACACTGGATTGAGTCAAACTTCCTCCCCAGAGACTTTAGAGACCGGAACATGGAAAGGAAATAAGTAATGAGGCCATCCAAAACCAATCAGCATAACACCAATCTCCCCCCATAAGATAAATCAAATAATGGGAAAAACTCCACTGTTTGCAGAAATTGCAATTCTGCCCTCATACATTGTATGAATGAGGAAATACCCAGGAGATTATATAAAAATCTCAAAAATTCAGAAATTGTTCAAGAATCATTCAAGTTTGCAGAAATGTTCCCAATAGTTATGAAAGACCCTTGCTATGTTCAAGAAATTCAGAAATTACAATTCTACACTGAAATTTGTCATTATTCACATAAACCCTTGTTTAAGGAGAATTGCAGGAGAACTATGAATGAACCCTTGCTTAAGGAAAAATTGCAGTTAAACTCCCATTCAGGGGGAAATTACAAAATTGCGATATGTCCATAGGAATTAAGTACTCACTCTTATTTCCAAAGGGAAATATCAATCATTACAAATATGTCCTTCCTGGACATAAATAGATCCGACGGTCCGATTGTGATCATACGGCGATCCGACGGTCCAATCATGAATCTTGATGAAGTTTAAATCTAACAGTTGGATTTAGAATAGATGCAAATCTAAAGGCCAGATCTTAACCAGGAGTTGAATCTGGCGATCTAATCTAAGTCCGATTTAAATCCAACAGTCGATTTAAGTGAAAACCCTCACTGTCAATTTAAGTGAAAACCCTCAATATCACAACGGATATTATAGAGGTCTAAGGGTATCTTTGACAGTTAATCAAAGGTGTTCGGACTTTAAGCCGATGTAAATAAACACCAATTACGGTCGGTGGAGAAAAGTCCGGCACACAAACCCTAAATCGTCTAATAAACATAAAGCGTAGAAATGATCAAATATGTATCTTTGTTCAACAAATGAACACTCTAATTCTTTTTTCAATAATTTTCTGCGCGTGAAACACTAACTTGTTGTCTTAGTAGATTTCATCACAACCAACTCATATCAATTGGGGGTTTGGCATTGATCTCTCAAAGGTAGCTCTCCTTTCCATGCTGATAAAAATCCAGTTGGTCTTTCCATAACAATTAGCTAGAGAACTCCATTTAAACCTTAAGAATTTGGGCCCTTGGTCCTAAAACAACCCAAATTAAAAAGATAAAGCCTTGTGGTAATGACGACGATGAAGATGATTAGATTAAGAAAAACTAGTGAAATGCAAATAAGATTACCCCTACAGACAAAGAAAACTAGCCTACACTCACACACACCATAAACCACAACCAACTGGATGCAGAGCCGGCTTATCAATTACAAGGAGTTGAGGAACCAGGCAAAAAGTGGCAGAAGCCAAGGCCAAAATAATTACCAAGAAAATATTATGAAACCTGAAAATCTGACTCAAAGCACAAGAGATCATGATGTATGGTACATGATGGAAGAACCCCAGCATTAATGGCAGAACTTTATGATGCATTTCTACACTACTAACTCCAAGTAAAAAAGAGGTTAAATATACAAACAAAGTCAGCCAAACATAGCGACGAAAAAAGTGTGAAATGGAAAATTACCATGACTGAACCCGACATGGTAAGCTCTAGGAAATGTCACCACAAATTCACCTGGATGCTGCACTAACCTGAAGCAAAAGCCAGAACTGATAATAAGTGAATAGTAAGTGGACAAGGTTTTCATCATTAGAGGATTAACATTTGCATAAATAAAACAAATAATGACAAGAAATCATACAAAATTGACAAATGAAACTGTGAAACTGTACTAATTACCTGCAACAAGGAATCCCTGATTCAACAATGACCTCTGGAGACAACAAAGTTGTCTTCTCACCCAGGAGAGTAAAAGCCGCTAAAATGACAAGCATAAAAGAACATACAATAAGCAAAAGCAAGACAATTTTAGATGCCGAAAAATGACTAAACTCAATGCACGTTAGTATCTTTACCTAACCGGTCAACATGTCCTCCATAACCCTCCATTCTTACAACTTCCTCAAATTTTGATGCATAGCTGCCCGGCACAGCGTACCATGTCTTGGGCGAGCCTGTGTGAAGGAAGTTCAAGCTATGGAGTTCGTGATCCTCCACATGCCAGGCAAACCAGCTGAACAGCATACCAATATAAACCATAGGGGATGTGACACCCGGCACTTCATCCGGCATAAAACGAGTGAGAGAGCCAGGTGATCTTGCAATCACCTGTAAGTTCCAGGGACTGTTTGAAAGCTTCCAGCCTGCAGACCCTTCCCATTCATTCCCAGAAAGCGAACCCCCATTTGGTTGCGAGCCTTGCCCCCCGGACGCCTCCACGAGCATACAGCCAGGCTGCTCCACCATGTTCCCACTAGTTTGCTTCAACTTTCTCCTCCGCCGCAGACGGTGGGAGCAGCACCGGAGCGGCTCCTTCGGCGCGCTAAAACCAGACCCAGGGACATCATTAGCGTATTCTATGTACACGGGCTTCTCCCCCATGGCCTTCCAGAACATTGACTCCACGAGCAGCGGGTCCACGCCCTTGGCGCCACCCAGGTGGGCACGGGCAAAGGCCCTGGATTTGGCCTCGAACTGCTCCAATGTGTACAACTCGCCACTCTGCCACACCTGTTTGTGAATCGCCAGCCGCGTCCGCCTCGACCCCAGTTCCTGATGCCGGGTCGTGAATACGGCATTATTCTCGGCGGCATTCTCATGGCTCCCCGTATCTACAACAGAGCCCAGTTCGGGGGCTTTGGAGAGGGACCGGTTCAAGTTGTGGAAGACGAACTTCTTGGAGGGTTTGGGGATGGGGGGAACGACCTTGCAGATGCCGAAACCGGCGGCCTCCTCCTCGACCCTGGAGATGAAGGCGATGGGGTCGGCGAACTCGGTCTCGGTAGGGCGGTACTCGGGCGCGAACGGAAGCGACTTGAGCCAGGCGGGCACATCGGCGTCGCCCATTAATGGCCACCCCGCCGAGGCTTCAAAGGCTGAACCTTGGCGAACTCAGCAACTGGAAATTGGGGGCTTTCCGCCTGATGGGGAAGGAGATCCTGGAACCCTAGGTTGGGAATGGGGCTCAGGATGGGATCAGAGAGGAAATTAGCTACATGGGGAGAAGCAGAAGCGGGGGCATTGTGGGGAGAATAGGTCCCGAGATTAGGGTTTTAGGGGTTGGAGAAAGGGAAGAGGGAGAGGTTGCAGGCGGTGTAGGGGTGGCTATGGCGATGGCGAGGGGAAGAGAGAGAAAGAGAGAGGGGATGGTTTCGTGAAACAGGAGGCCGGGGTCGTGGGGTGCACCGGTGCAGGATAGTGAGATTTTATTGGTTCAGGCTAACATGCGCACACGGGGGATAAGGCGTGGACCCCGCTGACGTGGCGGACACCGGATGATGTCCCTGCGGCTGTTGTGCATACCGGGACCTTGCGTCTATTTCTTATGAAATAAGATCTGTCTGTTACAAGGTAAGCTCAGAACGGGATGAGTTATTCGAGTTTATCCGAGGTAAAATCAGTGTTATCTAATCGGATCAGATCCAACGGTTGGATCGATCCGATCATGAATCGATCTAAAAATTGATTTAATTAAGATCGATCTGATTTAATATTAAAAAATTAGATGAATCGGATGAATCACGGTTCAACTGATAAATCGGTCCGAATCGATCTGACCGGATTCACTCTTTAAAATAAAAAAATAAATATTTAAATATTTAAAATGATATTTACGTATGAATAAAATTATCTTATTATTATTGATTCACTGTTATTTATCATTTTATTTTAGATATATTTAAAATTTAAAAATTTATACTTCAAAGGAGTATAGATGTCAATTGTGAAAACTCTTAATCATGACTAATGAAATATTATAAAATGTTAAGATCAATTTATTTAACTATATTATTATTATTTTTTACTTGTATAGTTATGTAATCATGACTAATAACTACGTATGTATATTTTTTATTTTGATCATTATTTCTTATTTTTTATTATCTTGGCCTATAGAATCGGGTCGGATCATATATCAATATTACGATAACGTCACGGTTCAAATCGATTCGATTGAACGGTACAGTCGGTTCAAACCGAACCAGTTCATTGGTCGGTTCATACATCGATTCGATTACGATAACATTGGTTAAAATTGATAAATATAGAATATAAGAGATCTTAACCCATCGAACAAGTAAAAATATAAGTTGATAATGTGATTAGATTTTTTTTTCAACCTTAATTTAAGTTTTTTTAAAATAATTTATTTTTATCAAAAAGTTGAATGAGTTATTTCAATTTAATCCCAATACATTTCCAAGCAAGAAAGTGACCTGGATTTAAGTTAATCCGGATTTCCGTATCAAATAAAACATTAGATATGTTACTTCCGATGAGAATGAGTTATCTTAAAATAAATTAGAATATTCAGTTCTAGGGAAAGGATCAAATTACCCGTGCTACCTATAATAAAAAATTAGTTTTTACGTGGTTTCGTTTATCATTTGAATTTTTTACATTTTTTATATAATTTATTTTTCTGTTCTAACCAGACTAAGACTGTGATTGTTAAAGCAAATGATATTTAGTGTGGTGTAAATAATATGGACGTAACTCATTCCGGGTAACTCAATCGATTAATATATATATAATTAAAGGAGGACCTTGCCTTATCAATTGTGAGGATATCATTGGAGACTTTTAAGGGAATGCTTGCTTGTATTCATAATGATAGGTATTTAATTGTATTTTAACAAATGTGATACATGTTTGATTATATCTCACCAAATTTGGTAGAATTCACAGTCCAGAAATTTAATAGACATTTGGACTTCTATTAAAGTATTATAATTTAAAATATGAAACATCTTAAAACACTCTCTCCTCTCTTTTTCCGATCCATAACTCACTCTCTCTCCCCCTTTTTTTAAATTTTTTGTCTCAAACTCTTACTATTAATCTACTACGTACCATTTCAAATGCTGATATTCGAACGGGGCATTATAAAGGATGTGTTTGAGACACCGACCATGAAAACTTTAACGAGAAAAATGATGTGCTTATTGAAATAATTAAGATTTACCTCTAAAAACAGGAGAATACCAACTGTATTGTTTCATATGAAAAATACTTTAACATTATTTCGTTCCAGTTAATTTATCTGCAATGGTTTGCTAGATTCACTACCAGGCAATTAACTTCAGCTAGATGTCCGATTTTGGTTAAAACTAAATATACTGTACTGAGGACAAATTAACAGTAAAAATAAATGAGAAAATCAAGTATGATTCTCTTGCATGAACGTTTTTTTCAATTTTTTAGGTCCATGAAATAATTTATGCATCGTACCAGACTCCCAGTGGGCTTATCAATGGAATGATAACTTCTGCTAAATTCTTGAGATCCTCCGAATAGAATGCTGGGCCGACGGCCTCGTGTGGGTGCCCATTGGTTAGACCGGTGGCTACCTTAGTTTAACTTTAAGAGTAATGCTCAGTTATTACACACACCGGGTGTGTACAGGTTTAATTTTTTTATATTTTTTAAAAAAATTATGACTTGGGATTCAATTCATTTTAATATGTGACGTAAGTTATACCCTCATTTGATGACTTAAAAAAAATAAAAATAAAAAATTCATTTCAAAAGAATAGACCCAATATTATTCATTTGATCTATTGTTTTTTAAAAAATTTAGATGGTCTAGAGTGATTTCAGTCTCACATTATAAAAATTTTATAAAAATAAAAATTTTAAATCTATTGCACACCCGTGATATGTAATAACCCCCCTGTATGTGGGGTAAGTATCTCTCTTCGACTAATGAAAATTGGACGAGCCCAAAGTTAATTTGAAAAAGGCCTAGCGTGGCTTTCCTTTTTCCTTTTTATTGATCAACCCGTGACTTTAATATGCATGATCGGATTTTAATCAGATAATTGATGCCCCCCTTTACAATACAATAATTATAATTTTAAAGCAAGGGCACATGCATGCCATGAGTTGCAACTAGGAGTACTCCGAAATTAATGAACGGTGCTGAAATGACAAGTGTACCGAGAGAGAGGAGCTCGAACGGATTTTTGGAATGCACATAGGAGAAGTCAATTCAACGTAGAGAATTAGAAATCAAGATGATGGTGATCGGAAACAACACAAAATGTCCATGATTTTTTTTATTTTATTTTTTGGTTCGGATGGTCGGTCTATTGAAGGGCCGTAATTAGAGAAAGAAATGCAATACATACATATGTTGTGTGTAAAATATTTGGTTGTTTTGTGAAAATATCCTCTTTACAAGTTTATTTGTAGAATTATTCATCTTATATTTATATTTTTTAATCAATTTCTTATCTCAATATAGTGCCAAAAATATCTTCGTGGTTAATCTTCGCACAAGATGCAAAGAACATTTCACTTTCATCCGCGAAATTAAATTTTTAGATGAAAATGTCCCAAGAGAGTTATGTTGACTAACACATCGTGTCAAAGAGAGAGCATAATTAAGAGTGAGAAAGAGTTTAATCAGGTGAGTAAGGGTGTACGTACTGACATTTAAAAGTCTTGATTAAAGGCTAATTAAGGTCAAATAAAAAATTATATTAATGGAATGCTAATATATAGCTAGTGGTGGCAGATGTATTTTTGCAAGTATATATATTGCGATGTAATGTGGATATTAAAAAATATAAAAATATGAAACATGATTTTATAAACAAGCTTGTAAAGTGGATTTTTTTTCCAAAAAGCTCAAAACACTTTCATAGCAATTACCATGTACGGTAAAAATCCCCTAGAGACTATGGTTACGTCTCTATACTTATCTCTACGATTTAAATTTCTTAATGTTTAACCTAGCTTATAACTCTCATTTGTCGTACAGAAGAATAGCAATGCAAATCCCCTTTCTTTGCTTGATTACCATCCCTAATTAACTGGCCTCTTCTTAATTTAGTGATCAAATAATTTGTTTTCAATTCCTCACATATTTAAGATTAATTAATTTTTGCTGTCTAGATCTTCCGAGGATTGAAATTACTTTCATGGTGTTTCCAAATGATCATGTGATCTTCCATTAGTTACGATTCTGTCGGTAGGCACATGAATTAATTAGGTGATCAGGACAGTTGCTGCGATATTGCAAACTGCCACATAATGCACCGGACTGTGATACATTGTAATCGTGTGTATTGTATCGCATATGTATATAGTTAACTTAATTGAATTAGAACCCTCACTGTGATATATATACTCATCTAATCCCGTACGTACATGCTACTCTACTCTACAGCGCATACTGTCACGGACTCACGGTACTATATATATGCACTACGGTGTAATTAATTAATGTCAAGGTGCTATATATATATATATATGGCGTTATCATTTTTTAATAATTAACAGAAATTATTTGCACTGTTACAAATTAATCACCTGCTCTACATTGCCCTTAAAATTGATATTAATGTAGTTACATATTAATGTAGTTATATATTAATGTAGTCCATACTCGGTAGACATGTCCAAGAAAAATTTTCCATCAGGCCAAAGCTGGGTGCTCAATTATCGTAGCCGTGGTTTCTGAACCACAGCACTCGGACGTCCTTGTCCATTGGCCTTTTTTCTGTACATAGATTCATGAACATCATTTGTGGTTTGTCTCAAAGATAATTAATTATGGCATACTATGTAATTAACTTAGTATTCCATCGATCTATGTTAGAATATATATATATATATATATATATATATATATAGCTGGATGGTTGTGAATAGAATTGGAATTGTTCCAAACTATGGTCTATAGCACTGTTAAATTTATTTGTTGAACTATATTACTAGAAATCCCCATAGTTTGGAACAATTCCAATTATGGTTATATTTTCAAGTCATACGGACGTACATCTTATGTGTATTTTTGTGCATGTGTTAGAATAATCTTAATAATCTCACATAGAAATAAACATAAAATAAATATGTAATATATATAGTGTCTTACTTTTCCCGCTCTCAACATTAAAATTTTTAATTGAATCATCCCCATCATGAAATAATGGCAAAGCATGTCAGCGGCATGCGCCATAGTTCTGCGGTGCTGCAGACTTCATCATGATCGCGTAATAACGCTATTAAACCGAAGCCACCTGAAACATGCATGTAGGTAATTATGTATATGGAAAATAGTACATGCATGGATGGATGCAACTTTTTCCATTTATTCATATACATATGACTATTATAAGCTTCGGACTATACATGTGGGATGCCATTTTCGAGCTTACCCAATCCAGATGTTTACAAATTATCATGTCGGCATTATGTAACTACATCAAGATGCCATCTTATTCACGTGCGGACGTAATCAAGGGGATTGGTACGTACGTGCATCTCCGTCGGTTAGGATGCCGACTCCACATGCCTGCAAAGACGTTCTAATTTGACGGCATGATCAAGAGTTTGGATGCTCATCATGGATCCATGGCAAAAACGTACAGCTATACCCTGCAGAAGAAGAGGTGCAAGCTAACAACCAAGCCTGGATGCACGTGAGAATGTACCCAAATCTCTCTCTGCGCGCGCGCGCGCGTGTGAGAGAGAGAGAGAGACTCACGCCGTCCACGTACGGCAGCCCGTGGTAACTGCACTGCTTGTTCCAAGAAACACTCATCACGTACCTAGGTAATTAAATTAACGCTACAAAGATAGTGCTTCAGTGATATATATGGTTACAGTATTAATTAATTAATTTACTGATATGGCATAACGAATCAGCAGATGAGGCTCCACTAGCTGTCTGCTTTTGCGAAGAAAGGAACTAATATTGTAGACAGCTATATATATATATATAAATATAGAGGAGCTGTTTGGATGCAACTTAAACATATATAGGTGAAGTTCTCATAACGTGACTAATTCTTATAAGCTTCTGATTGACTAGGGAGATATATGCTCTACATGCATGCACAAATTAACCTCGGAGAGGAAGGGATCAGGTGCCAATCTAATCCTGTCCAAGACCACTGCCGTCCTGTTCTGTACGGGGGGTCCGATGAACCATGCGCATCTCCAGGTCGGGCCCGTGACCAACATGTGTAGAGGAGTGCGAGTCAAGAGAGGCTAATTAGTTAGTTACTAATTTCGTGACATTAATTAAGCGTGAAAGAGGGGTGAAATATTGGGCACTAATTATAAGCTGCTGGCGTCTAGCTAGCTGTGTACTAAGGACCGCTTTGATAGCGGATTGGTCGGGCGACTCTCGGCGGATAAGTCACCCGTGATTACGGTGGGTCCCACCTCCCCCTCACACAAATGCACCTAATCGATCCCGGGTGACTTAATCGACCATTCGGAGTCGATTAACTTACCCTCACCTGCTTATCAAAAAGGGCCTAATTGATTAACCAGAGAAAATATGGATTAAGTTCCAGTAAAATAGAGAGAGAGAAGTCGATCGGGCCTCCGCAGGTAGTACCAGTGGCACCGCTTAAGCGTGTACTCGGTGCCGTACGTCGCCCTCCGGCCAACCCATCGTGTACTTGGTGTCGTATGTCGCCTTTCGGCTAACTCGTGGAATAACTCATTCCACTTATTTAAATGGAATGAGTTAATCCATTTTAATCATATTCGACCTGAGTTAAAGAAAAAAGTATCAAACAGGAATAAATCATTCGACCTCGGTTAACTCACCTTAATCCACCTTAATCCGTTACCAAAGTGACCCTAAAACAACGATAATGATTGTAAAAGAGAGGACGGGATGATAAAAATATAACGCACCCTCCTATCCCAGCATGGCTCTCTGATCTCTCTCTCTCTCTCTCTCAAAAGCACACTCACATGCGATTTATTTCTCTATACGTACGACTCTTGTCATCATGATGGCGTGACCTAGGTTCTTGAATATGACATGGTTGCATCAAGATTTGACATATCAATTCTGTACGATGTGTATCGCACGCATCGAATCATATTTATCGAGGAACTGTACGATCGATATATGATACGTAATCGGTACAATAATCATATTCATTTAAATATTATATATTTTATTTTATTTCAATTAACTTTGATAGCTAAATTAATTGAGACGTTTTCTTATAATAGTTCATCGTAAGTTTGAAACTCGTCAAGAGAATATATTTTTTCAAATTTTTATTTTTTCTTAAGAAAAGAGTCAAAATAGATGTCATTTGTGAGATTCAAACCGTGAATCTCACAGTTATACACGTGATTTTTCAACCAACTAAATCGTAAATTAATAATTTTAACATATAATTTATTATATTAAATATTTATTATATTATTGACACGTTATGATATAATACAGTACGATGTTTTACTATATCGCATTAATAAAGTATCAATATAGTCGGTATAATCGGTCGTCAAATCTTTGAGTTGTACGTGTACCGGGTCTCTAACTAGCGACCTGATCAGAGATACGTGCCTCAGATGGAACATTGGAGACTGTGTTGCTTCCCGAACTTGCACGTACGTGCTCCAGCCATCGTCCTTCGGGTGCCACCTTCCCGCGATCTTCAATTCAACGTATTTGAACTCCGGCCGCATCTCTGCTTCCTCGATCGCACAGCGAAGAATAACCAATTAGAAAAAGCAAAAGGTCATAATTAGTAGCAAATTACAAGCATATATGTATACAAACGCGTTATGTGAAGCCAACTCAATGTTTGAGAAGGGGGGACTCGAGGGAGGCAGCTGCGCGCCGAGCCTCCCTCCTCCTCCGGTCGCGGGGGTCTCCCCCGACGGATCGTTGGGTGGGGGGGAGCTCCCGCCGGGATCTCCCCCCCCCCCCTCCTCCCTCTCCTCTGCAAGAGGCCTTCGCCAGAGTGATACTCTCTCTCCCGTGGGGAGGAACCCTCACCACCCCTCGGTGGTGGAACCGTCGCCGGCTTCGTCCGGCGGAAACGTCACCGGCGGCCTCGCCCCGGTGGTCCATTGGGCGGGGGGGAGCCCCCATAGGGGACACCCCCCTCCCCTCTCTCTCCAGGTACGTCCCCTTAGCCGCCGACCTCCGCCCCCGCCGACCCTCTCCCCTTCCCCGCCCTTCTCCCCTCTTCCCCCCTTTCTTCCCCCCTCCTTGCGGCCCTCATCACCTCCCCGACCCCTTTCTCCGGTTGTCGCCCCTTTGCCCCTTCCCCCCTCCTTCCCTGACGCCCCCCCCCCCCTCCGCTCTTGCCAATCTCCCCCCCCTCCCGCCGTCCTCCGCCCTGTCCGGCCCCTTCTCCCTCTCCCTCCCTCTTTCCCTCCCGGCCCTCGCCCCCCCTCCTGTTACCGTTCCAGCCGCCGACCACCAATCCACCCCCCTCCTTCCCCCGGTTTCCCCTCACCTCCTCCCTCTTCCTCCGTCGGCCCTCCGCCGGCCTCCACCCCTTTCCCCAAATTCCTCGGCCCCGCCTCCCCCCACCTTCTCCTCCCTCGCCGTTCGCTGTCCCCCACCCCCGCCTCCTAGCCCCCCCCCCCCTCACCATTTTGAAGCCCACCGACTCTTGCCACCCCCCCCCCCCCGTCGGCTTGGGCTCTCTCTCGGGCATCGTTGGAGTCTGGGTCCAGTCCTTGTGACGCAGGTTACAGTTATATTTCCTCGGATTCGAAGAAGCTCGGAGATATAGTGCATTCCTCCCGTATCCAACAGGATATTGGCCTCCCGAGCGTTCTCTTCTCTCCGCTTAGTGCTACAGCGGTTCGGCTGCCATGTGCGCCTCGAGGAAGTTTACGGTCACCTTCAGCATCGACTGGCTCGTCTTCCAACCCCCTGGAGTTTCCCACCGCTGGTGGTTGGCGTGGCTCTTCACCCCTCCTCGTTTCCATCTATGTTTGTTCGTCGCTCCGGTGACAAAATGGGTCAGTATGGGCTTTTCCGTTCGGTTTGGAGTTTCTACTTTCCTCTTGTACGTCGCTATGTCGACTGGGTTGACATCTATGTTTGGGTGTCTCTGCTCTCCATGTATTATGACTATCGTATAATATGAATGAAAGCCTATGTTTCCAAAAAAAAAAAAAACTCAATGTTTGAGAACCACACGAGTTTGATCACGTACATGTACACATTGCCAACTGCAGCCCCAATCGAGTCGGATGGACTTTGCTTGGGTTACTAGAAAGGGGCCGGGAGGGCAAGGGGAGCAAATTAAGAGTAAGAACGGGGTGTTCGATCGGGTGATAGCTAGGTAGCTAGCTTCATGATCTTTGTCAACGGTAGTTGATCGAACGTACACCAGATGGGAATCTCGAAGATGCTAATTAAAGATGTCTCGAAGAGTTTTAATTTGTATGGTGTCACCTGCATGCTCGCCTTGGCTGCGTGCTCTCCACAGTTTTGGTCGGTAAAAGTGACGGTGGCAGCTAGCTAGCTAGGTAGTTTGAACATATTCTAATGGTACGTACGTAGAAATAAAAGTATGCACCAGTCGAGTCTCAACTGTACGTACATAGTCAGACCGGTAAACGGATTGGATACAGAGTGAACGATAATAATATTTAAATTCGTATCTGATTAATAATAGAATTATCTGATTAATAATTAAATTATTTATTAAATATTTTATTTAAATAATTATCAAATTAATACGAATTTAAATTTGATTCGAATTTTAAACGAATAATTACTCGACCTATTTATGGGTGAGTCATGTGACAACATCTTTAGTTATTTTCTCAAAAAAAAGAGTGAAAGTTATTTTTATTTTAGGAGATGTTATCAAAAGATTAGACTCCGTCCTAAAAAATAAGAGATAACTTATCAAATGGATGTAAGTAGAGTTTTTATTTTTAAATTATATTTTGAGATAAAAAAGATAAAAATGTTAATTAAACAATGTATTAATATTTGAGTTAATTATATATATCATATGTGTATCCTTAGATATTTATCTAAAGTTTTATATTCGGTCGGATAATATTTAACACGGATATCTCGGTATCCGAATTCGTATCCGATTAATAATCGGATATCTAATATTCAATCAAATTATTTATCAAATATTTTATTCAAATAATTATCTAATTAAACGGATACGAATTCGAATTCAATTTAAATTTTAAATAAATAATTAACATGTCCGTACCTAACTATGAAAAAGAATATTGAAGCAATACTTTTTTTGTCTTAAAAGTCTGATATGTGAGGGGTCAGGACTCAGAAGGGTTTTGTTGATGTGACGAATTAACAAAACCCATGTTAATTAATATATGTTTGCGGATTCTAAACGAGCTTCTTTTATTATTTTAGTTGGGGTGAGTAAGGTCTCTTTGTCCTGCACCGTTGCCAATTCAACCAAGGATCAGATCAAATATAAGACGGATTAATTCTTTAATTCAAATCTGTCTTATAGCTAGATAATAAGAGGACGTCGTACGTACGTTAGGCATATATCCAATCTTTTCTCATTTGCGGGGAGTATAACTCTCATAATTATCCCACTTAATTTCGTTCGAATCGGAGGTTGTGTAGATTAAAGTTGGCTATGGTACGTACCACAGGAGAATATATATCACGACTAGTCGTATCGTGTCCTCAATTACATCTATTAAGAACTTGATTCTACCCGGCAAAATTTTCATTCATCATTTGTTAAGAGCTTGGCCTCTCCAACAAATGCGTCCATCAACTAATTAATGCACTTCCCAAGTACTTGATTCCATTAAAAGTAATCTTTCCTCCTGACTCGTCTCAAAAATGTTATTGTTTTACCAGCATGAAGGCATCAATTGTTTAACAGACATAATTACACGATATATTCTTACTTTCAAGTGCAAGGATAATACATGATAATTTTGGTTAGTCCAACTTACGGAACGGTAAGAATTATAAGAGTAAACACATCAAAGTACGTAAATGGATTATATATATATATTGAAATGGATTGAAATGAATATGTATGTATTAGGGCAGATCGAACTAGAAAAAAAAACTTAATTCGGAAAATTGATGTCCTATCCATTTCGGGACCATCGTATTAACTTTCAATAATCCAACCATCGATTCTTTAATCAACATGATGAATCCACAAGGTTGAAAATTTTAATTTATAGTCCCTTCCGGCAATCAATGACCAAACGCCATTAATTGAACGTAGACCAGTGAAAACTCAGAAACACCCTTCTGATCTTACCCTTAAATTTATATACATCTGCCATATATTGTGTTACTCCAGCAGTAGCTGGATTTGAGCCCCGTGCTGCGGCCATTGATCGGTTGCTGGACACGATCGAAGATGGGGTTCTTGTAGCGCCCTGGATTCTATTTCTTCTTCACCCTCTCTCTTCTCTCATTTCTCTCATCTCTTTCTCTCTCTCGTTCTCTCTCGTCTGAGGGCCGTTCGACGCGGGACGTGCGACCGTGGAAAACTGGCCGAGGCAGGGACGCGATGGAGTGATCGGGAGGCGGGATAGAGCGACGGTTTGAGCGTGGCGGGCGCGATCCCTCGGTGGATTCCGAGAAGGCGTCGTTCGTGTTCCTGGCGATTTTCGGCGTGGTTTAGTCACTTCGGCGCACGGTTTCTCCGGTGGAGGTAGGGAGACGGATCACCAACCTCTTCTGGCAGTTTGGGCTCGTTGTGATTTTGTGAAGTTTGTAGGGTTCGCTGAAAAACGACGACGGATTTTAGATCAGTCAGTGTCAATAGACTCTCTGGAATGTCTGCGTTCCATAGTCACTGATTTCGTGTCGATTGGCGGTCATTCGGGACCGTTAGGAGCCCGGGAAGTCCGGTGATTCCATTTGGGTCGATTTGAAGAAATCGCCCGTTTCTCGCCGTTTCTTGGCCGATTCGACTCCCATTAGAGTCTAAGTGTTGTATATCATCGTTATAGATGTATCACCTTCGTTTCGGAACGAACGGGACATGGAAAGGTCACGATCGGGCCGATCATGTGGTTTGCTCGCCGTGACGCCTACGCGGTTTAACAGTAACCGCGTTGGGCTTAGGGCGGCTGGTTTTGGGCCGTTTAGAGTGAGTCGGTGGGCGTCTGTGTGGTCGCGTGACAGACTGCCCAGTGGATGGTGCGGCCAAGTGTGAGCCGCCCAGCCCACTTGAGCGGCTGGTTCCCAGCCGTTCTGTTTTCCCCGTGTTGTTGAGCGGCCAGGTCTTGACCGCTTAGCACGGTTGACTTTGGGTCAACGTTTTAAGGCGGTTTATGGGGCGGTTCTCTCTTAGCCATCCTGTGCGTTGAGCGGTCTGTCCCTAGACTGTTCTGACCGTCGTTTGACCGAGTACTATAGTAGGTCGGTTGGCTTGAGCGGCTTTCCCTTAACCGCTCCATGCCTTGGGGCGGTCCAGCCCTAATCGTCCAGTCTTTTAGTACCTTGAGGTCTGTCCCGTTGAGCGGTTCCGCTTAAACCGTTCTGTTCGATTGAGCGGCCCTGTCCGGACCGTTCAGCTCATTGAGCGGCCCCTTTGTGACCGCCCAGTGAGTTGAGTCCGTTGTTGTATCTTCTGGCCGTGATGGCCTGATCCGTGTCCGTCTGTGTGTGTGTGTGTCATAGGACGGTTAGCTAGTCCGTGTCGCGTGTCTTCTATAGACCGCTGGGTGGTTTGTCGGGCTGTCAGCTGAGAGGACTATGTCTCCTCGTTTAAGCTGATACTTGCCGTATCTGTCGTTTTATTTTCTCGATATCTGTTGTCGTGGCAGTCGTGCCTCCTTTCCTGTGAGACGTAAACGACGTTGTCTTGTTCGGAGGGGTTGGACTTGTGTTCACTTGTGTCGTGCTCGATCCAGAGCGTGTACTTGTGATTATAGTCTGACGGTGTTCCTCAGAATTGTGCGTTTCTTGTAATTCGTGCTTTTTTAAGTTGTGTTTTGGGATTTGTTCTTCCCTGCTTCTCCTTTGCTAGTCCTTAAATTTCGAGGTGAAAATTTCTTAAAGGAGGGGAGGATGTAATGCCCTGGATCCTATTTCTTCTTCACCCTCTCTCCTCCCTCATTTCTCTCATCTCTTTCTCTCTCTCGTTCTCTCTCGTCTCAAGGTCGTTCGGTGCGGGGCGCACGACCGTGGAAAGCTGGCCGAGGCGGGGACGCGATGGAGTGATCGGGACGCGGGATAGAGCGACGGTTTGAGCGTGGCGGGCGCGATCCCTCGGTAGATTTTGAGAAGGCGTTGTTCGTGTTCCTAGCGATTTTCGGCGTAGTTTAGTCGCTTCAGCGCACTGTTTCTTCGGTGGAGGTAGGGAGACGGATCACCAACCTCTTCTGCACCTTTTCTCGCAGTTTCACGTCAAACGGTGCAAGAACGAGCGAGTTTAGGGTGGTCGTGATTTTGTGGAGTTTGTAGGGTTCGCTGGAAAATGGCGACGGATTTTAGATCAGTCAGTGTCAATAGACTCCCTGAAATGTCTGTGTTCCATAGTCACTGATTTCGTGTCGATTGGCGGTCATTCGGGACCGTTAGGAGCCCCGAAAGTCCGATGATTCCATTTGGGTCGATTTGAAGAAATCGCCCATTTCTCGTCGTTTCTTGGCCGATTCGACTCCCGTTGGAGTCTAAGTGTTGTATATCGTCGTTATGGATGTATCCCCTTCGTTTCGGAATGAACGGGGCATGGAAAGTGTAATATCCCGAACCTTTCGGATCCTTTGTCGTGGGTCCCGGATCTGGTTTTCGGAGCGTCCGACTCTTGTGTCCGAAATTTCGTTTCGGACATCTTTCATGTTCGGATCGGCGTGATCCGGAGTCGTTTCGGAGGCCCAGATGCGTTCCGCGGCTTTTTCGCGTGTGTTTTCCGATTCCCGGTGTGTGTTTCGGCTCTTTCTTCGGAAGCTCGCTGCGGGCGAACCGGGCAATTCACCCGGGCACGAGTGGTACCGTTGCGATCGGTGCGTTCCGAGGATTCCGAAAATATATTTTTCTATTTTTTGGTATTTTTCCGAAAAATCGGATTTTCTATATATTCCCATTTCTTTTCTTTTTTCTTTTCCTCTTTCTCTTTCTTCTTCTTCTTCCTCCTTCCTTCCCCAGCCGTGGCCGCCCTCCTCTCTCTCCCTCTCTCCCGTTCGAGCGCGGCGACCACCGTTTCGGCTGCAGACGGCGGCGGTGCGACGCGGCGAGGACGTGGGTGACGTCGAGACGATCGTGCGGGCGTGCGGCAAGCGTGGGAAGCGTGGGGAGGCGAGGTTCTAAAAGTGTTCTTCGTGGTTTGTGGACGATCCGGCGGAGCATTCGCTCCATTGAGGTAGGGTGACGTTCCTTAGCCTCTTGCCGTTCGTTTCCGTGATTTGTGGGCCGCGGGGAGGCCGAGAGAGGCTTGTTTGAGCGGGTTTGGGGTTTTCCATGATTTGGGGAGAGCTCGCCCGATCTATGGTTTTAGCCCGTCATTTCATGTTTTGATGGCTTAGAAGCATGCTAGGGGTCCTTAGGGGTCATTCCCCTTGATTTTCCCCCTCTCCAGTGGAGGCATGGGGGCGTGGTTGGAGTTTTTAGGCGTTTCCGCCATTTTCGGGCGCGGACTGAGAACGCGCTATACTCCAGTAGCGCGTTCTTGATGGTCGCGCTACCCCGATGGGGCGCGTTCATCGGAGAAGATGAACAGTAGGGCGGTTTCTGTCGCGCTATGGGGCCCTAGCGCGACCTGTCTTGTCGCGCTAGGAGGCCCTAGCACGATCTTCCCTGTCGCGCTAGGGGGTCCTAGCGCGTTCTTCCTTGTCGTGCTAGGGGTCCCTAGCGCGATCTGTCCTGTTGTCGGGTGTTCCTCTTGGACCGTGTGTGTGTCCTGGACACCCCGTGGAGTTCCGAACCGTGTCTTTGGGTGTCCGGAGGTTCCGTTTGCCTTGGTCATGCGTTTGGCCATGGGCGGTGCGTCCGTTTCTTCTCCGACCATGGTCACCGTGCGATGGTGATGGTACGTGGGACGGCCCCCGTACTTCGTCAGGTTCGGACGTTGTTTTCCGTGGTCTTGAGAGTCTACTCCTTCAGTGACCCTCCACTAGTCGTAGCCCACCAGTACGAGGTGCTGGTCTCACCTGGGAGTGGTGTACGGGCATTCACCTTTGAGACGGTTTGTGGACCGGTTACCGTAGGCCCCTCGTCGGTAGCTAGAGTCCGGCTACGGGGGAAAATCGGTCAGAGGACCAGACCTAGTGACGCAAGGTCTGTGTGTGCACACGTGGTTGGGGGCGGTTGGACCCACGTCGACGGGCGTGACCCCAGCTAGTTACTTGTTGGTGGTTACTTGTGCGGTGTCTGCGCCTCGGGTAGGACATACCACGTCAGGCGGTTCACCTGCGGTGCGGTGTAAGATGTCAGGGGACGCTACCGGCTGTACTTTTAGTGGGTGGTACTCCTGTCGATTACGGAGTGACAGACTGTCAGTCGTGTGTTTCCGACCTTCAGGTTTTGCGGTTCGACCGTTGAGTTTCGGTCTCGTACCGTGGCACGCGTGTCGATTTGTGTGCCGTAGGGCCTGGTTCTGTAGAGTATAGGGCTTTCCTTTCCGAGGTACTTTCCTACCGCTAGCGTAGTGGTTTCTCGTTTTACGAGGTGGGGTCCGAATGATCCCTACTGAGTCTTGTTCCGAGACTCATTCCCTGCGTGTTTTCACCGTGTTTCAGGTGAGGCGCCACCTTCGGGGAGCGCGTCGGGAGTGCAGCGTGGTGCGGGTGCCCAGAGGTAGTGCCAGACGTCAGAGCCGGGGTATGCCCCGTGTAGCTGTATTTTTCTTTCTTGTCACTGTACTAGTCGTGGACTACTGTTGCTGTTGTTGTTATTTTATTGTGGACCATGTAAAATGTTAATTTATTTCCTACTTAATATTATAACTATTTAATTTCTACAATTATTTGTGATACTCGTGTAGTTTCCACACCATCCTTCTAACCCTTCCGAGTCTTCGGACTCGTGGGTGACGGTGCGAGTCTTGGGTTATCGGGCCTTCCCGGTAATCGGATTCTCGGGTCGTTACAGTTGGTATCAGAGCGCAGTTGTGGGATTATACGAAAATCATGAGTAATTGTAGTGGTCCACTAGTCCACAACAATGATGTACAGGTGACGCTGGCATTGGGCACCGCGTGTTTGTTTTGACCTTGCCGTCTCCGTGTTTTCTGTCTTGTGCTTCAGGAGCGAGGATGGCGCCGAGGAGGAGCTCTCGCTCTCAGCAGGGGCAGTCGGCTGGAGGTCAGGAGATCCAGCAGGGGGTCCAGGGGGACCAGGAGGAGCTTAGCAGAGCGCCACTGGGAGCTACCGAGGCCGCGGCTACTGCGAGGGTTCCGGGGGCCGAGGATTTCTTCCTTGGCATGTACCAGCTTATGTCTCAGCAGTTCGGCGGAGAGGCTGGTGAGGGCTCGTCAGCTAGGGGTGGGCCAGGCCGAGCAGTGAGGGACTTTCTGCAGTTCCATCCACCTTACTTCAGCGGCCAGGCAGACCCTGATGCAGCTCGTGATTGGCTTGACGAGATGGAGCGGGTGTTCAGTTCTGCAAGGAGTACTGCCGAGGACAGAGTGGTGTTGGCCTACAACCAGTTACAGGGTACAGCTCGGAGGTGGTGGTCTTCCGAGTGGAAGACGTCCTTTCAGCTTCGTCCACTTGAGCAGATCGAGTGGGATGACTTCGTTAGTGCATTCGAGCGTACGTACTGTCCAGATATTGTTGCCACGCAGCGGATGCGGGAGTTTCTGGAGCTGGTGCAGGGCGACATGTCCGTGTTGCAGTACAGGGCCCGATTTATCGAGCTGGGTCGGTATGCACCTCACATCATGGAGCATGAGAGGGTGAGGATCACGCAGTTTGTACAGGGCTTGAGGCTGGAGCTGAGGCACCATCTGATCGCGAATGGGGCCACTGATCTAGAGACAGCATCTCGTGTTGCGGTTTCTTTGGAGATGGATATGCAGAGGATTCGAGGACCGATCAGCCAGGGGCAGTCTTTGTCAGGTCGCAGCCAGCAGTCGGCCACCCAGCAGCAGGGTTTCTTTCAGTCTGCGTCGGGTGGTTCAGGAGTACCGGCATCGGCAGCGTCGGTAGCAGGATCTGCGTCCTTCGGCTCGAAGGTCAAGAAGTTCTTGAAGAAGAGTTTCCGTAAGAAGCACAAGGATCAGGGGCATGCTTCATCGGGCAGTGTACAGTAGCCGATTCCTTTGCAGCGTCAGGGATCAGTGGGTGGATCGTGAGGACCTTGTCCACGGTGTGGTGGGACCCACCCAGGCAGGCAGTGCACGGCTCCGATCATCTGTTTTCGGTGTGACCAGCCAGGGCATATGGCGCGTGACTGTCCTCAGAGGCCGCCGCAGTAGCAGGTTCCCCAGCAGCAGAGGCAGCAGCAGGGACAGTATCCGCCGCTACCTAGGTCAGCTAGTGTGGGAGGCAGGCAGAGGGCTCGAGGCCAGATCACGCACATAACCAGGGCAGAGGCAGTGGCGTCGCAGCTCGTGGAAGGTACCGTTCAGATTTTGGGTTGTGCGGCTCGGGTTTTGTTCGACTCTGGCGCTTCTCATTCGTTTATTTCGGAGGATTTTGCGTCGAGCGTCGAGGAGCCGGTGACCCAGTTGTCCTGTGATTTGGCAGTGGAGTTACTTTCGGGTGACTTTATGGTCACTCCGTATTGCTTCGATCAGGTTCCGGTTTGGATCGATGGGCGGAGTATGCCAGGCAGGTTGTATGCGTTTTAGCTTCGGGATTACGATGTGATTTTAGACATGGATTGGCTCGAGTCTCATGGAGCGGTGGTGGATTGTGGGATGAAGAGGGTCTACTTCCAACATCCGAGCAAGCAGACCTTCTATTTCCAAGGTATCCGTTCCACCTCTTCTCGATTCCTTATCTCGGCTATTCGAGCCCGTCGATTGCTTGATTCTGGTTGTCAGGGTTTTCTCGCGTCCGTGGTGGTGTCTGAACGGATGGAACCGAGTGTCGAGGACATTCCGGTGGTGTGCGAGTTCCCCGACGTTTTTCCCGAGGAATTGTCTGGATTGCCTCCCCAGCGGGAGATCGATTTTGTGATCGAGATTGTGCCTGGTATGGGACCTTTGGCGAAGGCTCCCTACCGTATGGCCCCCGCTGAACTGAGGGAGTTGAGGGCGCAGTTGCAGGAGCTGTTGACCAAGGGGTATGTTCGTCCTAGCTTTTCCCCTTGGGGTGCGCCCGTGTTGTTTGTGAAGAAGAAGGATGATAGTCTGCGGCTGTGCATTGACTATCGGCAGCTGAATGAAGTGACCATTAAGAATAAGTATCCGTTGCCGCGGATTGATGACTTGTTTGACCAGCTTCAGTCCCGCGAGTGTTCTCGCGGATTGATTTGCGGTCAGGTTACTATCAGCTGAGAATTCGCGAGTCCGATGTGGAGAAGACTGCGTTCAGTACGAGGTACGGGCATTATGAGTTTTTGGTGATGCCGTTCGGGCTCACCAATGCCCCAGCAGCCTTCATGGACTTGATGCAGAGGGTGTTCCATCCGTATTTGGACCAGTTCGTGGTCATCTTCGTGGACGACATCCTTGTTTATTCACGGTCTGCAGAGGAGCACGCGTACCATTTGGGTGTGGTGCTACAGACGTTGCGAGATCAGCAGTTGTATGCGAAGCTCAGCAAGTGCGAGTTTTGGCTCAGCGAGGTGCACTTTCTGGGGCACGTGATTTCTGGTGATGGCATTTCCGTGGACCCCGCCAAGGTCGAGGCAGTAATGCAGTGGCCGAGGCCGAGGTCGGTGACGGAAATCCGGAGTTTCTTGGGGCTTGCGGGTTATTATCGCCGGTTTATCCAGGATTTTTCTCGCATTGCGACCCCGATGACTAGACTCACGCGGAAGGATGTGCCTTTCGTCTGGTCTGAGGAGTGTGAGCAGAGCTTCAGGGAACTGAAGAGATTGCTCACCTCGGCTCCGATGTTAGTTTTGCCTTCTGGATCGGGAGGTTTTGTGGTGTGTACAGATGTTTCCAGCGTCAGATTGGGTGCTGTTCTGATGCAGCATGGTAGAGTGGTGGCTTATGCATCTCGGCAGCTAAAGCCCCATGAGGAGAACTATCCCACCCATGACCTTGAGTTGGCGGCGGTGATCTTCGCGCTGAAGATCTGGAGGCATTATCTGTACGGCGAGAAGTTCGAGGTATTCACTGACCATCAGAGTTTGAGGTATGTGTTCTCGCAGAGGGACCTGAACCTCAGGCAAAGGCGTTGGATGGAGTTCATGAAGGACTATGACTTCACCCTGTCTTATCAGCCAGGCAGGATGAATGTCGTCGCCGATGCCTTAAGTCGGAAGGTTGTGGTCAGTGCCTTGATGTTGAGGAAGTGGAGGCTCTGGGAACAAGTGCCCGAAATATCTTTCAGGCTCAAGATTCCCCAGGAGCTAGGGTTGGCGGTGCTTGCGAGTCTGACTGTCACTCCTGCTATCCGTCGTCAGGTGACAGAGGCTCAGCATGCGGACCCTGAGTTGCCCCGGATTCTGGCAATGGCTGATGTGGATCTCGGCGAGGACGGTGCTGCGAGGTTTCGTGGCAGGATGTACGTCCCAGCGGAGGAGCAGGTTCGTCGTGCGGAGTTACGCGAGGCTCATGGGAGCAGGTACACCGTACACCCGGGTGCGATGAAGATGTATCTGAACTTGCGGAGGCAGTTTTGGTGGCCTGGCATGAAGAGAGATGTCGCCAAATTTGTGGCCAGGTGCCTGATCTGTCAGCAGGTGAAGGCGGAGCATCAGCGACCAGGCGGTACTCTCCAACCCTTGGATGTTCCTGCTTGGAAGTGGGACCATGTGACCACGGATTTTGTGGTGGGGTTGCCGAGGACCCCGACTGGGCAGGACAGTATCTGGTTGCTGGTGGATCGGCTGACGAAGGTGACGCGGCTGTTGCCGGTCAAAGTCAGCTGGAGCGTGTCCAAGTTGGCTCGTCTTTATGTGGAGCGGATCGTGCCGTTGCATGGGGTCCCCATTTCGATCGTGTCGGATCGGGATCCGCGCTTCACTTCTGGATTCTAGAGGAGTTTCCAGCGAGCTCTTGGCACGGAGTTGGCTTTTAGCTCGGCGTATCATCCTCAGTCAGATGGTCAGTCTGAGAGGACCATTCAGACTTTGGAGGACATGCTGAGATCTTGCTGCCTGGAGTGGCAGGGGAGTTGGATTCATCACCTACCGTTGGTGGAGTTTGCCTATAACAACAGCTTTCATTCGAGCATCGACATGGCTCCATATGAGGCGTTGTACGGGCGTCCGTGTAGGACTCCGCTTGATTGGTTTGAGGTGGGTGAGCGTGTTTTGACGGGACCGGATTTGGTGCAGCAATGTGTGGATGTTGTGCACCTGGTTCGTCAGAACATGTTGGCGGCCTAGAGTCGGCAGAAGAGCTATGCTGACCGTAGGAGGCACCCCCTCGAATTCACTGTGGGCGATCATGTGTTCTTGAGAGTTTCTCCGATGAAGGGGGTGATGCATTTTGGACGGCGTGGGAAGCTGAGTCCCCGCTATATTGGTCCTTTTGCGATTGTGGAGCGCATCGGTGAGGTTGCTTACCCACTACAAGAAAAAGTGGCTATAGCGACCGCATTAGCGACCGCATTAATCGGTCGCTAGTCGGTCCCAAATAGAGACCAATTCGGCGACCGAAATAATCGGTCGCACATCTGAGACCTATTGGCGACCGAACTAAATTCGGTCGCCAATCGGTCGCTGATCCCGTTATACTCCCCCCTGCGACCCCCGCCCGCCCGAGCCCCTCCCCGCCCGAGCCCTCCCTCCCGCCCTCCACTGTAATGCCCCGGATTTTTCGGATCCTTTTCGTGGGCTCCGGATCTGGTTTCTCGGATTGTCCAACTCTGTTTTGTCTGAAATTTCGTTTCGGACATCTTTCGTGTTCGGATCGGTGCGATCCGGAGTCGTTTCGGAGGCCCGGAGGCGTTCCGCGGCTTTTTCCGCGTGTGTTTTTCCGATTCCCGGCGTGGGTTTCGGCTTTCCCTTCGGAACCTCGTTGCGGGTGAACCGGGCCGTTCACCAGGGCGCGAGTGGTACCGTTGCGATCGGTGCGTTCCGAGGATCGCGAGGGTGTGATTTTCTATTTTTCTGGATTTTTCCGATTTTCCGGATTTCCCTATAAATAGCTTTTCTCTCTCTCTCCCCTCTCATTTCTCATTTCTCTCCCTCTCTCTTCTCACGCTC
Source organism: Amorphophallus konjac (assembly GCA_022559845.1). NCBI lineage: Eukaryota > Viridiplantae > Streptophyta > Magnoliopsida > Alismatales > Araceae > Amorphophallus > Amorphophallus konjac. The sequence continues at coordinate 59,148 of JAHNEJ010000053.1, forward strand.
TCTCCTCTCTCCCTCTCTCTCCGGCGGCCGACGGGGCGGAGTACGGGCGAGGCGGGGACGGCGCGGGCGAGGCGCGGGCAAGGATGGATGAGGATCGAGGCGGAGGCGGGCGCGATCCCTCGGTGGATTCCGAGATGGCGTCGTTCGCGTTCCGGGCGGTTTTCGGCGTGGATTAGTCGCTTCGGCGCACGGTTTCTTCGGTGGAGGTAGGGTGACGGAACACCACTGCGTTCTGCTCGTTTCCCCTGCCATTGCACGTCGTTCGGCGCGGAAACAGCTGTGTTTGGGTCCGTTCTAGCGAAACTGTGGTTTTGTGGGTTTCGTAGGGTCGGTCGGGAAACGGCGACGGTTTCCAGATCGGTTACTGTCAACGGATTCCTTGGGGCGAGAGCGTTCTTTTCCCCCTGATTTCGTCTCGATTGGTGGTCCCGTTGGACCGGTAGAGCTCCGAGAAGCTCGGTAACCCTTTTTGGGTAACTTCGGTAGAATCGCTCGTTTCTCGCGATTCGTGCGTCGTTTTGACTCCGGTCGGAGTCCATGTGATTGCCAGGGTGGTTGTGGTTGTATCCCCTTCGTTTCGGCACGAACGGGGCGTGGAAAGGCTACGATCGGGAGACCCCCTGGGTTTACCCGCCGTGATGGTTGGGCGGTCGAACCGGGCCCGTCCATCGCGAGGGCGGTTGCCTTTGGCCCGTTCATTTTCTCTTGGTTTTGGGGTTGTGCGGTCGCACGATAGACCGCACATTTGATGTGCGGCCAGGTGAGAACCGCATGTCTCCCCCATGGACGGTTGGTACCCAGCCGTCTGTCCTTCCGTGGGCTTGTGCGGCCAGGAGCTGACCGCATATCCCAGTTGACCCTTGGTCAACAGTTTAGTGTCGGTTGGGTTGTGCGGTTTGGTCAAAACCGTTTTGACCGGCACTGGAGTAGGTCGGTTAGGTTGTGCGGACGATCCTTGGCCGCACATCCCCTTGGGCGGTCCAGCCCTAACCGTCCATCCTCCATTTGGGGTTAGTCCGATTAGAGCCTTGTGCGGCTCCTGCCTGACCGCATGTATTTTGAGCGGCTGTGCCCTAGCCGCACATCCCTTGAGCGGCCCAGGGTGAACCGCACATGTGCCAGTCTAACCCGGTGTTTCCGTTTTGACTGATTCGAGTCCCGGGTGTGTGGTTCTCGAACCACGTGCCGACCTGTGGCCTGACGGATGTTGTGCACGTCGTCGGGGCCAGGTGTCGTGGTACGTTGGAGTCCCGGATGTAGAGTTCTCGACTCGTGTCACCGTGCGTTGACGTGTGTCATCGGTTTCTCCGAAAAGCGATCCCCGAGTGGGTCCTGTGTGAGGCCTTGGGCTGCGAGCCCAGTTGTCCAGTCTGGAGCTGGAGGCTTCCCTCTTTTCCTTGAGTTGGGCAGCAGCTTGGTGGTGTGCAAGTTGCCTTGGGAATCGTGCTTCTGTGCTTTCCGCGTGGGCCGTGTGTGTGGCCTTAGTCCTGTGAGTTCCCTTCCCAAGGGAATGGTTTCGGCGGCTCGTGAGCTGCCTCGGTATTCGTGCTACAGTGGTTTTAGACCTAGAGCTTGGACTAGATTGACGGCCTTGTGCTGTTGCGTGCAACGGTCTTGACCCCGAGTCTTGTGACTCAAGGACCGTTGGGTGTAGTGTGTCTAGAGGACTGTCCAGAGCCCAGTGACTTAGCGTCACTTGGGTTTTCTCGACTCTCGCGCAGGGTGTGTGCGCGGCTGTGGACTGTGAGTCCCGTTTCTTCTCCGACTGTGGTCATCGTGCGACGGTGCTAGTACGTGGGATGGTCCCCGTACTTTGTCGGATGCGGACGTTGTTTTCCGTTGACTTGAGAGTCTACTCCTTCAGTGACCCTCCACTAGTCGTAGCCTACTAGTACGCGTGTGCTAGTCGCACCAGGGAGTGGTGTACGGGCTTACCCTTAGAGGCGGTTTGTGGACCGGTTGCCGTCGGGCCCCACGTCTTGCAGCCAGAGTCCGGCTGAGGGGAAAACCGGTCAGAGGACCAGACCAGGGACGCGCGGTCTGTGTGTGCACACGTGGTTGGGGGCGGTTGGACCCACGTCGACGGGCGTGACCCCAGCTAGTCACTTGTTTGTGGTTACTTGTACGGTGTTCGTGCCTCGGGTAGGAGCTACCACGTCAGGCAGTTCACTTGCGGTGCGGTGTAAGACGTCAGGGGACGCTACCGGCTGTGCTTCTAGTGGGTGGTACTCCTGTCGAGTACGGAGTGACAGACTATCAGTTTCCGTGATTTCGACCTTCGGGTTTTCGGTCGTGTTGACCGTTGAGTTCGGTTGTTTCGCCGTGGCGCGTGTGTTGGTTTTCGCGCCAAGGGTCTAATGCTAGTGGCTTTACCGAGGTTGGGTCTTGTTGTGCGGTACCCGCGATCGGATGGTCGGGGTTGCACCTTGGACAGCGTGTCCAGGTCGGCTGTGTCCGAGGGACAGGCCTCTACGGCGTGGTTGCCGTGTGTTCTTGCTTCGGTAGGTGGTACTAGTGTGGTTCGGTAGCTTCGTCTGCGTGACCGAGGTGTACCTTCCGGTGCAGTAGGAGTAGCTGTAGTGCCGAGTTTTGACCGGCCACCGGTTTGCTGTTCCTGCTGTAGTTGTAGCTCTCCTTTCCGCTACCGCCGTTGTTTCCGGTTGGGGTTCCGCGGGATCCCTGCTGAGTCTCTGTTTTGGAGACTCATTCCCTGCTTTTCAGGTGTAGCGGTTCTTCCTCGTGGTTCGAGGGTGCGGAGCGGAGGTTCTCAGTTGCCAGCTTGCCGGGCCGAGTGTTCACTTGGCATGTGGTACGCTTTACTGCTTTAGACTGTACTTTCTGTTGGACTGGACTCTGTTGTAGTTGTTTATTTATTTCTGTTATTTGTTGAGTTGTCCTGCTTTATTTCCTATTTCTTTGTGCCTCCACACTCCTTTTAGCCCTTCCGAGCCCTCCTGGCTCGTGGGCGGCGGTGCGAGTCTCGGGTTATCGGGCCTTCCCGGTAATCGGATTCTCGGGTCGTTACAGCTGGTATCAGAGCGGTGGTTGTGGACGTACATAGGAATTCGAGATATTGCAGTGATCAGAGTCCATAAGGTCCAGTACAGTCGGCAGCTGGCTTAGGGTTTTGTGTTCGCTTCCCGCCTTGTTTCTCGCTTGGGTGCGCTGTGCGGCGCTGTGAAGGTGGTTGCTGCCCGCGGCTTTCGTGCCAGCATGGGGTCTAAGGATCGAGGTCGAGAGCCTTCTCCCTCATCGGTGGTGGCCCTGGTTGTGCTGCGTTGGGCAGAGGTTGCTGGCAGGCGTGAGTTCGCGGTGCTGCGTTCGAGGAACCTGCAGCGTGGTCAGGTGGCTGGTGCGGACTGTTCTTGGTTAAGTGGCCGTGAGCGTGCTCTGAGGGAGCTGCTGTCGGTTTTTGGTCACTCCAGCTTGAGGTTTGTCCAGCTCCTGAGGTGTTTTGATCGAGAAGTGTGCTCGGGTGAGCGGAGGATCTTCTCGGTGGGTTGCTGTTTCGTCGAGCCTGATGTTTTGTCGTGCTCTGTTGCGTCAGAAATGACGTGTCGGTCCTGATCGTTCTGCTGATTTCGAGGCAGGATTTGGCAGAGATGTCCCGTTAAGTCTTTGCTCCTGTGCTTCTGTCAGTGGATGGGTTGTGTTCGCCCTGGAGTTGGCTTGAGATGTGAAGGCTCCGCGGTGAGTTTCGGGACTCGAGGGTGAGCATCGGCGGTTGTCGGTTATGGCTCGTGTGGCGGCTCTTGGCATGCCGTGTTGCAGTTCGAGGAATTGCAGCGGTGGTGCATCGAGAGATGCTGTGATGGTGGTCCGACGTGACACTCGTCGAGTGTGTCGGAGGCGCTGACCTGATGGAAGCGATGGTTTTCCTTGGTGCTGGATGGTGCTGTTTCCAGCGTGCGCGAGGTTCGAGGTCAGGTCGAGCGTGGAGTTCTTCCGTTGGTCGAAGTGCGCTGGTTTCTCCTTTGGTTGGAGAGATTGTGTTGGGTTAAGGTTTGCCGTCTTGCATTGTGTGCCCGGATTGGTTGGCCTTGTGTGCCATGAAATCCGTGCGAGACGTGCTCCTTATCTTGGCAAGGCGGTTGCCTGTGAGAAGTTGTGCCCATTCCCTTGTCGTGTGAGGGTGTGCTGGCGCTGTCCCGGAAGGACGAGTGCTGGTTGGGCGGTGTTTGCTTTCTCGACTGTGCGCGCGGATCTGAGTGCGCAGCGGAAGCGTGGTGGGCTCGTAACCCATTGGTTCAGGATCGTAGCATTGGTTGCTACGGGCGGATTCCTGAGTTTGCGTTGAGCATTGGAGGATTGGTTCCTCGGTGTGAAACGTGTTGTTGCCGTGCCGTTGCCCGAGAAGTCGTGGTTCTTGGCACTGGCAGGTGGAGTGTTGGGGAATGTGCTGGCTAGTGCGCCGCATGAGTACCCTGTTCCTGTGTTGGAAGCCGTGTCAGGCGTCGGTGTCGGACCTGGATAAGGTTGTTGAGGATGTCGCCTGACGGAGGTCGAGGACGTGTTGGTCAGAGTCGGTGGCTTGGTGCCCGACTTGTGTTCCCAATCGTGTCCTCGGTTGAGATCGTGCTTTGAGGATGTGGTCTCTGGCAGACTATGGGTCCCGGTTGGCGGCTGTGAGTGGCTGGTGAGCCTAACCGGGTGACCGACCACAGCAACGTCTGTTGGTTCTACGGTCTTGTCGGATTGTGACGGTGAGATGTTTATTGCTTAGGGACCCCGAGCGCTGTTCAGGTGGTGTCCCGTGGCTCTGTGGTAAGGGCGGAATCGGGATTGGCAGGTGTCCACTTGGATTGATCGAAGGATTTGATGAGACCAGATGGAAGAGTGACGCTTGTGGGCGGAGGCCTTCTGTGAGATTAGCGTCGGTTGGTGGTCCTTGATAGGACGTTGGTGTCGCAAGGTTATCCCTGGTTTGGTGATTAGCATGGGGTGGTTCCCTATAAGTCTGAGTCCCGTGAGGTGATGACTGAAGACGCCATGTTCTGTCATTTGGTTTCGTCGTGCTCCCCGAGAGGGTCGAGTTGGCGCGATGATCGAGCTCGGATGCGGAGTCCGAGAGGAGTGTAGCTCGAGATGTGGCATCGGTCTATGTGTGAGTCAGCGGATGGCCTGCTGTGAATTGGATCGTGCCTGTTGGGCCGGTGGAGGTTTCCCGTTGACGTGTATTTGGCGACCAGTGGATGGTCTTTTCAGAGACAGAAGATGCTGGTTGTTGGGGCTCGAGCGTGGCGAGAGCTGAGTGCCAGCGAGACCTTTGGTGGTCGTTTCTGCGATGTGCCTTTCCGGATGGGATCTGGACTTTGTCGAAGTTTGTCTTCTGACGAGAATTGGCACGGTGTTGTGTCCGGCTTTCGGCTTGCCATGTGTGGGGTGTTTCTTGGTGTTGAGCCGATGTGCTGGTTGCGGTCTGTTGAGCTGGCTGCTTGAGCTGGTGGAGGCTCTGTGTTGGTTGCTCCCTTGAGAGGGTGTGCGACCTGTCAGCTGGTTGTGAAGCTGATGTGTGTTTTGTCTGCTGACCCTGGGGTGGATCAGTAGCTGTTGCTCGTGTCGAGGGTTGTGTTTCCTCGGTGAGCGAGATCGTGGCTGCGGCGCCACGGTGGATTCTCGCGTTGTCTGAGGTGATGCCGGACTGTGTCCTTTGGTATATGCCTGCTCTGTTGGCCTGTGTGCTCGGCGCGAGGAGCGAGGTGTTGCTTGTGATCGTAAGTCTGGCTGTGTCCCTCAGGATCGGTGTTTTCGTGAGAATCGAGGTTTTCTGTGCTGGGGCTCTGACAGCGTGTCAGTGATTCTGTGTTCTTCCCCTGGGACTTCGTGCTTGGTCCTGAATTTCGAGGACGAAATTCCTTTAAGGGGGGAGGGCTGTAATGCCCCGGATTCTTCGGATCCTTTTCGTGGGCTCCGGATCTGGTTTCTCGGATTGTCCAACTCTGTTTTGTCTGAAATTTCGTTTCGGACATCTTTCGTGTTCGGATCGGTGCGATCCGGAGTCGTTTCGGAGGCCCGGAGGCGTTCCGCGGCTTTTTCCGCGTGTGTTTTTCCGATTCCCGGCGTGGGTTTCGGCTTTCCCTTCGGAACCTCGTTGCGGGTGAACCGGGCCGTTCACCAGGGCGCGAGTGGTACCGTTGCGATCGGTGCGTTCCGAGGATCGCGAGGGTGTGATTTTCTATTTTTCTGGATTTTTCCGATTTTCCGGATTTCCCTATAAATAGCTTTTCTCTCTCTCTCCCCTCTCATTTCTCATTTCTCTCCCTCTCTCTTCTCACGCTCTCTCCTCTCTCCCTCTCTCTCCGGCGGCCGACGGGGCGGAGTACGGGCGAGGCGGGGACGGCGCGGGCGAGGCGCGGGCAAGGATGGATGAGGATCGAGGCGGAGGCGGGCGCGATCCCTCGGTGGATTCCGAGATGGCGTCGTTCGCGTTCCGGGCGGTTTTCGGCGTGGATTAGTCGCTTCGGCGCACGGTTTCTTCGGTGGAGGTAGGGTGACGGAACACCACTGCGTTCTGCTCGTTTCCCCTGCCATTGCACGTCGTTCGGCGCGGAAACAGCTGTGTTTGGGTCCGTTCTAGCGAAACTGTGGTTTTGTGGGTTTCGTAGGGTCGGTCGGGAAACGGCGACGGTTTCCAGATCGGTTACTGTCAACGGATTCCTTGGGGCGAGAGCGTTCTTTTCCCCCTGATTTCGTCTCGATTGGTGGTCCCGTTGGACCGGTAGAGCTCCGAGAAGCTCGGTAACCCTTTTTGGGTAACTTCGGTAGAATCGCTCGTTTCTCGCGATTCGTGCGTCGTTTTGACTCCGGTCGGAGTCCATGTGATTGCCAGGGTGGTTGTGGTTGTATCCCCTTCGTTTCGGCACGAACGGGGCGTGGAAAGGCTACGATCGGGAGACCCCCTGGGTTTACCCGCCGTGATGGTTGGGCGGTCGAACCGGGCCCGTCCATCGCGAGGGCGGTTGCCTTTGGCCCGTTCATTTTCTCTTGGTTTTGGGGTTGTGCGGTCGCACGATAGACCGCACATTTGATGTGCGGCCAGGTGAGAACCGCATGTCTCCCCCATGGACGGTTGGTACCCAGCCGTCTGTCCTTCCGTGGGCTTGTGCGGCCAGGAGCTGACCGCATATCCCAGTTGACCCTTGGTCAACAGTTTAGTGTCGGTTGGGTTGTGCGGTTTGGTCAAAACCGTTTTGACCGGCACTGGAGTAGGTCGGTTAGGTTGTGCGGACGATCCTTGGCCGCACATCCCCTTGGGCGGTCCAGCCCTAACCGTCCATCCTCCATTTGGGGTTAGTCCGATTAGAGCCTTGTGCGGCTCCTGCCTGACCGCATGTCTTTTGAGCGGCTGTACCCTAGCCGCACATCCCTTGAGCGGCCCAGGGTGAACCGCACATGTGCCAGTCTAACCCGGTGTTTCCGTTTTGACTGATTCGAGTCCCGGGTGTGTGGTTCTCGAACCACGTGCCGACCTGTGGCCTGACGGATGTTGTGCACGTCGTCGGGGCCAGGTGTCGTGGTACGTTGGAGTCCCGGGTGTAGAGTTCTCGACTCGTGTCACCGTGCGTTGACGTGTGTCATCGGTTTCTCCGAAAAGCGATCCCCGAGTGGGTCCTGTGTGAGGCCTTGGGCTGCGAGCCCAGTTGTCCAGTCTGGAGCTGGAGGCTTCCCTCTTTTCCTTGAGTTGGGCCACAGCTTGGTGGTGTGCAAGTTGCCTTGGGAATCGTGCTTCTGTGCTTTCCGCGTGGGCCGTGTGTGTGGCCTTAGTCCTGTGAGTTCCCTTCCCAAGGGAATGGTTTCGGCGGCTCGTGAGCTGCCTCGGTATTCGTGCTACAGTGGTTTTAGACCTAGAGCTTGGACTAGATTGACGGCCTTGTGCTGTTGCGTGCAACGGTCTTGACCCCGAGTCTTGTGACTCAAGGACCGTTGGGTGTAGTGCGTCTAGAGGACTGTCCAGAGCCCAGTGACTTAGCGTCACTTGGGTTTTCTCGACTCTCGCGCAGGGTGTGTGCGCGGCTGTGGACTGTGAGTCCCGTTTCTTCTCCGACTGTGGTCATCGTGCGACGGTGCTAGTACGTGGGATGGTCCCCGTACTTTGTCGGATGCGGACGTTGTTTTCCGTTGACTTGAGAGTCTACTCCTTCAGTGACCCTCCACTAGTCGTAGCCTACTAGTACGCGTGTGCTAGTCGCACCAGGGAGTGGTGTACGGGCTTACCCTTAGAGGCGGTTTGTGGACCGGTTGCCGTCGGGCCCCACGTCTTGCAGCCAGAGTCCGGCTGAGGGGAAAACCGGTCAGAGGACCAGACCAGGGACGCGCGGTCTGTGTGTGCACACGTGGTTGGGGGCGGTTGGACCCACGTCGACGGGCGTGACCCCAGCTAGTCACTTGTTTGTGGTTACTTGTACGGTGTTCGTGCCTCGGGTAGGAGCTACCACGTCAGGCAGTTCACTTGCGGTGCGGTGTAAGACGTCAGGGGACGCTACCGGCTGTGCTTCTAGTGGGTGGTACTCCTGTCGAGTACGGAGTGACAGACTATCAGTTTCCGTGATTTCGACCTTCGGGTTTTCGGTCGTGTTGACCGTTGAGTTCGGTTGTTTCGCCGTGGCGCGTGTGTTGGTTTTCGCGCCAAGGGTCTAATGCTAGTGGCTTTACCGAGGTTGGGTCTTGTTGTGCGGTACCCGCGATCGGATGGTCGGGGTTGCACCTTGGACAGCGTGTCCAGGTCGGCTGTGTCCGAGGGACAGGCCTCTACGGCGTGGTTGCCGTGTGTTCTTGCTTCGGTAGGTGGTACTAGTGTGGTTCGGTAGCTTCGTCTGCGTGACCGAGGTGTACCTTCCGGTGCAGTAGGAGTAGCTGTAGTGCCGAGTTTTGACCGGCCACCGGTTTGCTGTTCCTGCTGTAGTTGTAGCTCTCCTTTCCGCTACCGCCGTTGTTTCCGGTTGGGGTTCCGCGGGATCCCTGCTGAGTCTCTGTTTTGGAGACTCATTCCCTGCTTTTCAGGTGTAGCGGTTCTTCCTCGTGGTTCGAGGGTGCGGAGCGGAGGTTCTCAGTTTCCAGCTTGCCGGGCCGAGTGTTCACTTGGCATGTGGTACGCTTTACTGCTTTAGACTGTACTTTCTGTTGGACTGGACTCTGTTGTAGTTGTTTATTTATTTCTGTTATTTGTTGAGTTGTCCTGCTTTATTTCCTATTTCTTTGTGCCTCCACACTCCTTTTAGCCCTTCCGAGCCCTCCTGGCTCGTGGGCGGCGGTGCGAGTCTCGGGTTATCGGGCCTTCCCGGTAATCGGATTCTCGGGTCGTTACATCCACCCTCCCGACCGAACTAAATTCGGTCGCCAATCGGTCGCTGATCCCGTTATACTCCCCCCTGCGACCCCCGCCCGCCCGAGCCCCTCCCCGCCCGAGCCCTCCCTCCCGCCCTCCACCCTCCCGCCCGAGCCCCCTTCCCCTGCAGCCCCCTCCCCCTGCGGCCCCCTCTCCGCCCTAGCCCCCCCTCCACCCTCCCGCCCGAGCCCCCGCCCGAGCCCCCTTCCCCTGCGGCCCCCTCCCCCTGCGGCCCCCTCTCCGCCCTAGCCCCCCTCCTCCGCCGGAGTCCCCCCTTCCCCTGCGGCCTCCCGCCCGAGCCCCCCTCCGCCGGAGCCCCCCCTCCCCCTGCGGCCTCCCGCCCGAGCCCCCCTCCTCCGCCCGAGCCCCCCTCCCCGTGCGGCCTCCCGCCCGAGGCCCCCTCCGCCGGAGCCCCCCTCCGCGCCGCTCGCCTCGCCGTCGTCGCCGCGCCGCTCGCCTCGCCGTCGCCGCTCGCCGTCGCCGTCGTCGCCGGCTTCCTCTCTCTCACACACAGGTACCTCTCTCTCTCTCTCTCTCTCTCTCTCTCTCTCTCTCTCTCTCTCTCTCTCTCTCTCTCTCCAACCCGCCGCGGCCCCCCCACAGGTACCCCTCTCTCTCTCTCTCTCTCTCTCTCTCTCTCTCTCTCTCCAACCCGCCGCTGCCCTCTCTCTCTCTCTCTCTCTCTCTCTCTCTCCAACCCGCCGCTGCCCCCCCCAAGGTACCTCTCTCTCTCTCTCTCTCTCTCTCTCTCTCTCTCCAACCCGCCGCGGCCCCCCCCCCCACAGGTATCTCTCTCTCTCTCTCTCTCTCTCTCTCCAACCCGCCCCCCCACAGGTACCCCTCTCTCTCTCTCTCTCTCTCTCTCTCTCTCTCCAACCCGCCGCGGCCCCCCCCCCCACAGGTACCTCTCTCTCTCTCTCTCTCCAACCCGCCCCCCCACAGGTACCCCTCTCTCTCTCTCTCTCTCTCTCTCTCTCTCTCTCTCTCTCTCTCTCTCCAACCCGCCGCGGCCCCCCCCCCCCCAACCCCCTGCAGGGAATTTAATGTGAAAATTTTGTTTAGGCCATGCTAATTTTTTGTTTAGGGCATTTCATAGTCCATGTTATTGTTAATATGATAGAATATTATTTTGTGCACTTTTCAGGTGTTTGGGTGCTTTATATTGCCTTTATTAACAGTCATATGGACCTTCCATTTTTTGTAGTAAAATACCAGTGCATGTAAATAGTCATTTTTGTGTGTTAGCATGATAATATATTCACAAACATGTGTTGTATTTGTATTGGCCTCACCTCTCCTTTCCTAATGATTAGTGTAAGGTTTTTAAGGGTTTAGTGTTTAGTGTTTAAGGTTTAGGGTTTTAGATTTAGGTTTTAGGTACTAGATTTAGGTTTTACTCTTTTAAGGTTTAGGATTTTTAGGGTTTAAGGTGTTTAGGGCTTTTAGGGTTTAGGGTTTAGGATTTTAAGCTTTATGGTTTAGGGTTTGGGGCTTTAGGGTTAGGATTTAAGGGTTTGGTGTTAGGGTTTAGGAAGGGTTTCAGGGCTACAGGTTTTTGGACTTCGATTTTAAGTGTGGGTTTTTCGGTTTACGGTTGCTAGGCTTAGGGTTGAGGGGCTGTTTAGTGTTTAAGGTTTAAGGGCTTACGGTTTTAAGATTTAAAGTTTAAGGTTTGACAGTTTTGAGGTTTAGTAGTTTATGTATTAGGGGTGGGGTAAGGGGTTCAATGTGGGTTTAGGATTTTAGTGTTTTAAATTTTATGGTTTTTAATTATTTTAGGGTTTTACAGTTTAGGGGGTTATGAGTTTATTTTTTTATGTTTAGGGTTTAACATATAGGGTTAGGGTTTAAGGTTTAGGGTTATTTAGGGTTTAGGTTTTTGGGTTTAGGGTTAGTTGTTTGGTGTTTAGGTTTGTTTGCATTTTATATTTGGCATATGAGTTTAGGGTTTTGGATTTAGCATTTGGGGTTTTTGGTTTAGCGGTTAGGGGGGTGGATTACGGTTTCGAGAGTTTAGGCTTTAGGGGTTTTTGGTTTAGTGGGTCTAGTTTCTAAGGATTTTAGGTTTTAGGGTTTAGGGTTTTTCATGTTTTTAGGGTTTATAGTTATTACAATTTAGGATTTTTAGGGTTTAGGGTTTTTCGAGTTTTTATGGTTTATAGATATTATGGTTTCATATTTTTAAGGTTTAGGGTTTAGGGTTTAAGGTTTTCAAGATTTATGGTTTAATGTTTTGAGTTTAGGGTTTAATGTTTTTAAGGTTTAAGGTTCTTGGGGCTTTTAGGGTTTTACATATAGGTTTACATTTTTGGGTTTCTTTTATTTAGGGTTTGATGTTATTAGTGATTTTAGGGTTTATGATTTTAAATTTATGGTTTATGGTTTAGAGTTTATAGTATTAAGATTTTTGATTTTTAGGTTTAGGAGTTTTAGGGTTTAAGGTTTAGGATTTAGGGTTTTTCAGATTTAGTCTTTTATGTTTGTGGTTTTTAAGGATTTTAGAGTTTCTAGTTTTAGGGGTAACTCAAGATTTAGGGTTTTAAGGTTTAGGGTTTGGGATTTTTAGTTTGAGGGTTTGGGGTTTAGCAATCGGTGGTTTAGCAGTTTAGGAGTTTAAGGGATCGTAGTGGGGTTAGGGGTTAGGGGAGGGTTTAAGATTTATAATTTTTAAGGGTTTTATGGTTTTATGATTTAGGGGGTTCGGGGTCTGCAGTTTAGTGTTTTTAGGGGTTTTAGGGCTTACGTTTTTTTTTCTATAGGGTTTACAATTTTTACGGGTTTAGGGTTTAAGGTTTAGGGATTTGGGAATAGGTTTAGGTTTTAGGATTTTAGATTTAGGTTTGAGCAAATCGCTCAAAAGTGCAATTTGCAAATGCACTTGGTTTATAATCAAAGCCGTCGGGGTCCGGGGGTCCAGAATGTGAAATACTGATCCGATCGGCATTCCGATCATTCCAACACAACCTGGGAGGTAGACGTGACTTGTCAGAGCTGACGGATTCTAAATCGGACTACCGGTTTGAGCCCGACGCTCAAAAGTGCAATTTGCAAATGCACTTGGTTTATAATCAAAGCCGTCGGGGTCCGGGGGTCGAGAATGTGAAATACTGATCCGATCGGCATTCCGATCATTCCAACACGACCTGGGAGGTAGACGTGACTTGTCAGAGCTGACGGATTCTAAATCGGACATCCGGTTTGAGCCCGACGCTCAAAAGTGCAATTTGCAAATGCACTTGGTTTATAATCAAAGCCGTCGGGGTCCGGGGGTCCAGAATGTGAAATACTGATCCGATCGGCATTCCGATCATTCCAACACGACCTGGGAGGTAGACGTGACTTGTCAGAGCTGACGGATTCTAAATCGGACTACCGGTTTGAGCAAATCGCTCAAAAGTGCAATTTGCAAATGCACTTGGTTTATAATCAAAGCCGTCGGGGTCCGGGGGTCCAGAATGTGAAATACTGATCCGATCGGCATTCCGATCATTCCAACACAACCTGGGAGGTAGACGTGACTTGTCAGAGCTGACGGATTCTAAATCGGACATCCGGTTTGAGCCCGACGCTCAAAAGTGTAATTTGCAAATGCACTTGGTTTATAATCAAAGCCGTCGGGGTCCGGGGGTCCAGAATGTGAAATACTGATCCGATCGGCATTCCGATCATTCCAACACGACCTGGGAGGTAGACGTGACTTGTCAGAGCTGACGGATTCTAAATCGGACTACCGATTTGAGCAAAACGTTTAAAATTATCATTCGTCAATTTCACTTCAATGAAAAACATCTTGCTTTTAATTTTCAAGAATAATTGATTTCTTTATTAAAGAATTGATTTTAATTTTTTTAAATGATATACAGGATCATCCGTCGCGAGATGTTGGACGAGACGACGACCAGGATGACACATATGCGGAGGATTTGTGATTTCATTTTAGTTATTTGTATGTTGCCATTTTATTATGGATGTATGATTAATTTGTGTGTTTGTATGTGATGAATTTGAAATTTGTGGAGATTATGAGTTGTGTAGTTGATTTATATGTTTTTATGAAATTGTTATGTAACAGGTTATTTATTTTATTAAATTGTTATTTATCAGGTGATTTATAGTAGCTTTATATTAATTTTTGAAAAAAAAAAATTTAATTAGCGACCGCATGGAGACCGAATAGCGACCGAAGTTATTACTTATTTTATGAAAATATTAACTTTGGCGACCGCATAGCGACCGAATAGAGACCATATAGTCGTTTATATAATTTTTTTTTAAAAAATACTACAAAATTGGCGACGGAATGGAGACCGAATGGAGACCGAATAGAGACCGATTGATCTGGGACCGTTCTTGCGACCGAGTTATATCGGTCTCTATGCACGACTGATTCGGCGACCGAAGTTATTCGGTCGCCATCAGCGACCGTATCCGCGACCGACTTATGTCGGTCGCAATTTAGCGACTAGTATATAGCGACCGACATATTCGGTCGCTAAGTGGTGTCTGTTCGGTCGCTATTGGATTTTGCGACCGAAGAACGACTGAATAGAGACCGAATATGTCGGTCGCTATTTGCGAACTTTCTTGTGGTGACCGGTTGCAGTTACCTCCTGAGTTGGCGTCGGTGCATGACGTGTTCCACGTCTCGATGTTGCAGAAGTATATGCCCGATGACTCTCATGTGCTCGAGTTTTCGGTTTGGCCTGAGGTAACTCCAGACCTTTCTCTCCCAGAGTTTCCGATCCGCGTGGAGGATAGGCGAGAGCAGCGCCTGCGGAACAAGGTCATTCCCTTGGTGAAGGTCGTGTGGCAGCGACACTCTGGTGGTGAGGCTTCGTAGGAACGTGAGGACGAGATGCGTCAGCAGTTCCCGTATCTGTTTGAGTGAGTCTTCCTCTTCTTTCCCCTTGGGTTGTTCTCAATTTCGAGGTCGAAATTCCTTAAGGGGGAGGGCTGTAATATCTCGGACCTTTCGGATCCTTCGTCGTGGGTCCCGGATATAGTTTTCGGAGCGTCTGGCTTTGTTGTGTCCGAAATTTCGTTTCGGACATCTTTCGTGTTCGGATCGGCGCGATCCGAAGTCGTTTCGGAGGTCCGGAGGCGTTCCGCTGCTTTTCCGCGTGTGTTTTCCGATTCCCGGTGTGTGTTTCGGCTCTTTCTTCGGAAGCTCGCTGCGGGCGAACCGGGCAGTTCACCCGGGCACGAGTGGTACCGTTACGATCGGTGCGTTCCGAGGATTCCGGAAATGTATTTTTCTATTTTTTGGTATTTTTCCGAAAAATCGGATTTTCTATATATTCCCATTTCTTTTCTTTTTTCTTTTCCTCTTTCTCTTTCTTCTTCTTCTTCCTCCTTCCTTCCCCAGCCGTGGCCGCCCTCCTCTCTCTCCCTCTCTCCCGTTCGAGCGCGACGACCATCGTTTCGGCTGCAGACGGCGGCGGTGCGACGCGGCGAGGACGTGGGTGACGTCGAGTCGATCGTGCGGGCGTGCGGCAAGCGTGGGAAGCGTGGGGAGGCGAGGTTCTAAAAGCGTTCTTCATGGTTTGTGGACGATCCGGCGGAGCATTCGCTCCATTGAGGTAGGGTGACGTTCCTTAGCCTCTTGCCGTTCGTTTTCGTGATTTGTGGGCCGCGGGGAGGCCGAGAGAGGCTTGTTTGAGCGGGTTTGGGGTTTTCCATGATTTAGGGAGAGCTCGCCCGATCTATGGTTTTAGCCCGCTATTTCATGTTTTGGTGGCTTAGAAGCATGCTAGGGGTCCTTAGGGGTCATTCCCCTTGATTTTCCCCCTCTCCAGTGGAGGCATGGGGGCGTGGTTGGAGTTTTTAGGCGTTTCCGCCGTTTTCGGGCGCGGACTAAGAACGCGCTATACTCCAGTAACGCGTTCTTGATGGTCGCGCTACCCCGATGGGGCGCGTTCATCGGAGAAGATGAACAGTAGGGCGGTTTCTGTCGCGCTATGGGGCCCTAGCGCGACCTGTCTTGTCGCGCTAGGAGGCCCTAGCGCGATCTTCCCTGTCGCGCTAGGGGGTCCTAGCGCGTTCTTCCTTGTCGCGCTAGGGGTCCCTAGCGCGATCTGTCCTGTTGTCGGGTGTTCCTCTTGGACCGTGTGTGTGTCCTGGACACCCCGTGGAGTTCCGGACCGTGTCTTTGGGTGTCCGGAGGTTCCGTTTGCCTTGGTCATGCGTTTGGCCGTGGGCGGTGCGTCCGTTTCTTCTCCGACCATGGTCACCGTGCGATGGTGATGGTACGTGGGACGGCCCCCGTACTTCGTCAGGTTCGGACGTTGTTTTCCGTGGTCTTGAGAGTCTACTCCTTCAGTGACCCTCCACTAGTCGTAGCCCACCAGTACGAGGTGCTGGTCTCACCTGGGAGTGGTGTACGGGCATTCACCTTTGAGACGGTTTGTGGACCGGTTACCGTAGGCCCCTCGTCGGTAGCCAGAGTCCGGCTACGGGGGAAAACCGGTCAGAGGACCAGACCTAGTGACGTAAGGTCTGTGTGTGCACACGTGGTTGGGGGCGGTTGGACCCACGTCGACGGGCGTGACCCCAGCTAATTACTTGTTGGTGGTTACTTGTGCGGTGTCTGCGTCTCGGGTAGGACCTACCACGTCAGGCGGTTCACCTGCGGTGCGGTGTAAGACGTCAGGGGGCGCTACCGGCTGTGCTTCTAGTGGGTGGTACTCCTGTCGAGTACGGAGTGACAGACTGTCAGTCGTGTGTTTCCGACCTTCGGGTTTTACGGTTCGACCGTTGAGTTTCGGTCTCGTACCGTGGCACGCGTGTCGGTTTGCGTGCCGTAGGGCCTGATTCTGTAGAGTACAGGGCTTTCCTTTCCGAGGTACTTTCCTACCGCTAGCGTAGTGGTTTCTCGTTTTACGAGGTAGGGTCCGAATGATCCCTACTGAGTCTTGTTCCGAGACTCATTCCCTGCGTGTTTTCACCGTGTTTCAGGTGAGGCGCCACCTTCGGGGAGCGCGTCGGGAGTGCAGCGTGGTGCGGGTGCCCAGAGGTAGTGCCAGAGGTCAGAGCCGGGGTATGTCCCGTGTAGCTGTACTTTTCTTTCAATTGTCACTGTACTAGTCATGGACTACTGTTGCTGTTGTTGTTATTTTATTGTGGACCATGTAAAATGTTAATTTATTTCCTGCTTAATATTATAACTGTTTAATTTCTGTAATTATTTGTGATACTCGTGTAGTTTCCACACCATCCTTCTAACCCTTCCGAGTCTTCGGACTCGTGGGTGGCGGTGCGAGTCTCGGGTTATCGGGCCTTCCCGGTAATCGGATTCTCGGGTCGTTACAGAAAGGCCACGATCGGGCCGATCCTATGGTTTGCTCGCCGTGATGCCTACGTGGTTTAACAGTAACCACGTTGGGCTTAGGGCGGCTGGTTTTGGACCGTTTAGAGTGAGTCGGTGGGCGTCTGCGCGGTCGCGCGACAGACCGCCCAGTGGATGGCGCGGCCAGGTGTGAGCCGCCCATTCCACTTGAGCGGCTGGTTCCCAGCCGTTCTGTTTTCCCCGTGGTGTTGAGCGGCCAGGTCTTGACCGCTTAGCACGGTTGACTTTGGGTCAACGTTTTAAGGCGGTTCATGGGGCGGTTCTCTCTTTGCCGTCCTGTGCATTGAGCGGTTTGTCCCTAGACCATTCTGACCGTCGTTTGACCGAGTACTATAGTAGGTCGGTTGGCTTGAGCGGCTTTCCCTTAACCGCTCCATGCCTTGGGGCGGTCTAGTCCTAACCGTCCAGTCTTTCAGTACCTTGAGGTCTGTCCCGTTGAGCTGTTTCGTTTAAACCGTTCTGTTCGATTGAGCGGCCCTGTCCGGACCGTTCAGCTCATTGAGCGGCCCCTTTGTGACCGCCCAGTGAGTTGAGTCCGTGGTTGTATCTTCTGACCGTGATGGCCTGATCCGTGTCCGTCTGTGTGTGTGTGTCATAGGATGGTTAGCTAGTCCGTGTCATGTGTCTTCTATAGACCGTTGGGTGGTTTGTCGGGCTATCAGCTGAGAGGACTATGTCTCCTCGTTTAAGCTGATGGTTGCCGTATCTGTCATTTTATTTTCTCGATAGCTATTGTCGTGGCAGTCGTGTCTCCTTTCCTGTGAGACGTAAACGACGTTGTCTTGTTCGGAGGGGTTGGATTTGTGTTCACTTGTGTCGTGCTCGATCCAGTGTACTTGTGATTATAGTCTGACGGTGTTCCTCGGAATTGTGCGTTTCTTGTAATTCGTGATGTTTTAAGTTGTGTTTTGGGATTTGTTCTTCCCTGCTTCTCCTTTGCTAGTCCTTAAATTTCGAGGAGGAAATATCTTAAAGGAGGGGAGGATGTAATGTCCTGGATCCTATTTCTTCTTCACCCTCTCTCCTCCCTCATTTCTCTCATCTCTTTCTCTCTCTCGTTCTCTCTCGTCTCAGGGCCGTTCGACGCGGGGCACGCGACCGTGGAAAGCTAGCCGAGGCGGGGACGCGATGGAGTGATCGGGATGCGGGATAGAGCGACGGTTTGAGCGTGGCGGGCGCGATCCCTCGGTGGATTCTGAGAAGGCGTTGTTCGTGTTCCTGGCGGTTTTCGACGTGATTTAGTCGCTTCGGCACACGGTTTCTTCGGTGGAGATAGGGAGACGGATCACCAACCTCTTCTGCACCTTTTCTCACAGTTTCACGTCAAACAGTGCGAGAACGAGCGAGTTTGGGCTCGTTGTGGTTTTGTGGAGTTTGTAGGGTTCGCTGGAAAACGATGACGAATTTTAGATCAGTCAGTGTCAATAGACTCCCTGGAATGTCTGCGTTCCATAGTCATTGATTTCGTGTCGATTGGCGGTCACTCGGGACCATTAGGAGCCTGGAAAGTCCGGTGATTCCATTTGGGTCGATTTGAAGAAATCGCCCGTTTCTCGCCGTTTCTTGGCCGATTCGACTCCCGTTGGAGTCTAAGTGTTATATATCATCGTTATGGATGTATCCCCTTCATTTTGGAACGAATGGGGCATGGAAATGCCACGATCGGGCAGATCATGTGGTTTGCTCGCCGTGACGCCTACGTGATTTAACAGTAACCCCGTTGGGCTTAGGGCGGCTGGTTTTGGACCGTTTAGAGTGAGTCGGTGGGCGTCTGCGCAGTCACGTGACAGACCACCCAGTGGATGGCGTGGCCAGGTGTGAGCCGCCCAGTCCACTTGAGCGGCTGGTTCCCAGCCGTTCTGTTTTCCCCGTGGTGTTGAGCGGCCAGGTCTTGACCGCTTAGCATGGTTGACTTTGGGTCAACGTTTTAAGGCGGTTCATGGGGCGGTTCTCTCTTAGCCGTCCTGTGCGTTGAGCGGTCTGTCCCTAGACCGTTCTGACCGTCGTTTGACCGAGTACTGTAGTAGGTCGGTTGGCTTGAGTGGCTTTCCCTTAACCGCTCCATGCCTTGGGGTGGTTGTTGACCGATGAAATATGAGCTGAGTCCAAGATGAGAACGGAACCAGTAATAAAGACCTTTGTAACTTCTGCAGAGTCAGAACTAAAGAAGTGCTGTCACCAAAGCTAACCGCCCGGCCGAAGCCTTCTCCGGCCAAGCTGATGTCCGGTGTTGTCATCACCCAGATGACAGTACTGATGAAAACTGCAGTCTATTGACTGATGAAAACTTCTAGAAATGTTCTGATGAAACTATACCAACTCACCAACGAAGAGGCCCTCGCCTGTTCTCACAGACTCAGAAGGGTTAACAAATGAAAAGACTTTTCAGGTTGGACAGCTTTTACAGCTTGAACCCGCAGATAAGAGGAATTGAAGCGTCAAAAGCCCTAAATGGGCACATAAGTGTGGCGCCGGGATATCCTCACCAAGGCCCAAAGCTGGCACCGGGAAGCTGGACTCTTGCGCGCCGGGAGGTATCCCATCGACGGAGGCGCGCCGAGACATGCCCACCGAGAAGATACTCATCAGGGGCTATAAAACCCCCTTTCTCTCGATGGAGGAGGGAAGAGATATACAGAAGAGAAATATACAGAGAGAAAGGCATATAGAGAAGAGAGCCAGAGAAGAAGAAGAGAACGGGAAAGAGAAAATAGAAAAAGAGAGAAGAGAGGCCAGAGAAAAAGCCAGAAGAAAGAGAGCCAAGAGAAGAGACCCGTAGGTGGGCAAACGGGGAGGGAGAGGAGTCAATGCTCCGCCCTCCCCCCCCCTTTTTTTTTCTTCTTCTTTTTCTATTTATCTTGCTTTGCGTTTAATGTATTCAAATCCCTCGATCATCGGGGAAATAGTGTAGCTTCTGATCCCTCTGCCTTCCTTCCTCTTCGTTTTCTGTAAAGGATGCAAGCAATAATAAGATAGTGGCAAGTGATGCCGTGGTTGTTCTGTTGAATGTGAAATAGCTGAATCTTTTATTTCTCTGTTTCTTTGGAACGTGTGTTACTTATTACACGACTTAGTTGTTCCGATGCTTGGGATTTTCGGATGATTTCTGTCCTCTGATTGCCATTCTTGGAGGAACAGCGAAGGTAGAGTCCTGATCCTAGCTTCCATGGGTTCCTGGACTCTATCCTTTCCCCCCTTCAGTGATACCGATACCCCGAAGCCCTCCTATCTCTCATTTAATCTTCTTTTCCCAAGCCATCAAGGTCATCACAGGAATCAGAGACAGTTATCTCTTGATTTCCCTGGACGACCGGTGACATAAAAAGAAAATCTGTTTCCAGAGGGTTTCAAATGGCCGATGACCTCAATCCCTCAATACACCCTACCTCCCTGTGATTCTTTGGTATTACTCCAGCAAAGCCCTTGGCTCAGCCTCCCATTTGTGTCCTAAATCCTACCCTAATCGGAATCTGGACCCCAAAACCCTTAGAACAGAGCTCCGTAGAAACCTTGAAAAGCCTAGAAGGCTTCCCGGCGCCCCTACCTTCCCGGCGTGGAACCTTCCCGGCGCGGTGAATAGTTCCCGGCGCGGCACTTTGCGCGCCGAGAACCTGGCGCGCCGAGAACCCTCACCTTCCAGCCGGTCGAGAAGCCCACTCCAGCTGTGCCGAGAACATGCTAAAAGGCGCGCCGAGAAGCCCTCTTCAACCCAGCGCGCCGAGAACCCACCTGCGCATGCCTCCATACCGAGAAGCCCTTCTACACTACCTTCCCGGCGCGAAACCTTCCCGGCGCGGTGAATAGCTCCCGGCGCGATGGTTTACGCGCCGAGAACCTGTTGCGCCGAGAACCTTCATCCGCACCTCACTCTAACTTCTGACCACTCCATTGTACCCGTCTGAGGGATATCCAGAGGTCATCATGCACACCCTGGGAAATAAATTAACGGGGAATGGCCTCCCCTACATTACATCGTCCCGAATCAGATTCGTCCGTAACCCTATGAACCTAAGGAGCTTTGCCGCTGCATAAGCTCTATCGGTTTCCGAGGGGACATCAAACGTTGCTAGGAATGCAAACAGTGTTCCCGGGCCTAGTGCCCTTCTCTTTCGGCCTTCATCCCGGCATCCCGTGGATGATGGTCTATCTCTCCTTTGCATGATCCAAGATGAGGGGATATGCTGTCGAAATTCGCTCACATCACACCGAGTGACTACGGCATTTTCTCCTAATCCCGCTGGCCCACGGAGTTCTGCCACTGCATGTCCTCCGATGGTCCCTCTAAGGGGGATATCAATAAAACATCGCACCGGCATATGGTGTATCATGGTACATCGGTTCCTCTTCGGATTCCGGGTCAAATATACCCGATCTTTCACGGATTCCATCCTGCCGCTACATGGATGGTTTCCTATTCCCATTTGGCATAGTCCAAGATAACAGGGATATGCTGCCGGATTTGCTCCGCACCTGATATACCCTCGCTTTATCCGATCTACTCAATGTCTTGCAGATAAATTAGCATGCTCTCATTTGGGCTTTTGCCGCCGGTCTCCTCTTACTTTGGCGTTTAATCAAGGGTTGTCTTTCTTAGGGAGGACGTAATTAACGTCATAACCTTTATGGTATGACAGACTTTTGGTCCAGACACGATCACTCACAATCGACTAATTAGAAGTCAGATCGAGCGCACAATGAAATCGTCACATATGTGACTGGCACGCCAATAAATAAACAATAGAAATAAAAAAAAAATCAAACGAAAAGCGCGTCCACAGCGGTCCAGCCCTAACCGTCCAGTCTTTCAGTACATTGAGGTCTGTCCCGTTGAGCGGTTCCGTTTAAACCGTTCTATTTGATTGAGCGGCCCTGTCCGGACCGTTCAGGTCATTGAGCGGCCCCTTTGTGACCGCCCAGTGAGTTGAGTCTGTGGTTGTATCTTCTGGCTGTGATGGCCTGATCCGTGTCCGTTTGTGTGTGTGTGTGTCATAGGACGGTTAGCTAGTCTGTGTCGCGTGTCTTCTATAGATCACTGGGTGGTTTGTCGGGCAGGTCAGCTAGAGTTGACTGATCCTAGTGGTCATATCCTTGATCGCTACAGTCGTCTCGTGGATCTACCCACGACTGCTGGTATCCTTGTCTCTGTGTGCGTTGCGGCTACTTTCTTGGCTACTTGGTTCGCCTGGCGGCTGGATAAAGAGTCGTTTATGCCCAGAGGGTTGTTCTTCGTCGTTTCGATTTCCGTATGTCTTGGCTTGACCTTGTGGTCTGTCTGTTGTCCTGTGGATGTCTCTTGACATCCTATGAGGGCTAAGATTACGTTATGAGGTAGCCAGGAGTTTGCTTGCTTGGAGTATGATTCTCTTTTCAACTGTTGAATCGTCATTGTCCGGTTCCGGTCAACTCGGGGTGACCCAGTGGTTGACAGGTGACCTTGTGTGTCTCGGTGGTTTGGTACAGTTCGAGATATAGTTCTGGATACCTCGAGGTGTCATCTTATCTCGATAATTCTATCGAGTATATCTGGTATCCGTGATCCAAGTCGTCACAGCTCTACTCCTGAATCACGTGATGAAGACAAAGTAGGGACCGGGCAGGCACATACGCATTGCAGATGGAGTTCTCCCCAGATCTACCGAGCCTCTTAGCTAGCCAACCCTGTTCCTTCTGATCCAAGATCTAAAAGTCGTACATAGGTTGAGCGCCCAGGGTTTTCCAACTGCTGGTTCTCCCATCGGCAGAGACCATATATATATATATCTTCATTATCTGATTGATTCGAAGGATGCACATTCGGTTATGTCATCACACACTACACCAAGAAGAGTCTATATGTACTTACTACATCCATCACAGGTAAAGACCCAAAAAAATGTGATTTGAAATCTGGCATGGAGCTAATATACAGCTCAACATGGTGATCGAAGCACGTATACGTACAACGAAGGGTTTCACAGGCGTCTTGGTCTTGTAATTAATTACGGTGTGGATGCTTGCCAAGAGTCTGGAATGTTTATATCAAGGAAAGGGAAGGGTAGTGTTTAGGGTTTCTATATATCTTTTTTGATGAGGAAAAAGTGACAAAATTAATGGAGTGAACCTTCTAAGAATCCATTCAATGGATTAAAAGTTGCGAACTTTTTTAGTCAATAGATTGAAAATTAATATTTAGTGCCAAATTAATTTTGGACGGGATGCTAATTTTTCCAATCTAATTTGATCCCCAATTGCATAAAAGAGTAGATTTTTCTTTTTTAGGAAAAGATGATCGATCGACCAGTAGATCCTCGCAATTAAAGTGTGAACGAAACACTGCAATCAAGATATTTTTTAACTTTACTAACAACTCCAGCTTAAAGAACTCAGCTCGATAATAAACAAACCAAATTTGAACCGAGTATTACTCATTATATATCTACTTGGCACAAACCTTGGTGGAGAAAACTGATGCCCTTAAAATTGATATTAATGTAGTTACATATTAATGTAGTTATATATTAATGTAGTCCATACTCGGTAGACATGTCCAAGAAAAATTTTCCATCAGGCCAAAGCTGGGTGCTCAATTATCGTAGCCGTGGTTTCTGAACCACAGCACTCGGACGTCCTTGTCCATTGGCCTTTTTTCTGTACATAGATTCATGAACATCATTTGTGGTTTGTCTCAAAGATAATTAATTATGGCATGCAATATTTACATGAACCACAAACAAGCTTGCTGCTATTTTTTGGCTATCGCTAGCTTGGTTCTAACAGGTTCCTGAATACTTTGATTCTTCACCACCCCCCCTCCCTGACCAGTTTAGATCTACACCATAGTTTGGAACAATTCCAATTCTATTCACAACCATCCAGATATATATATACATATATTCTAACATAGATCGATGGAATACTAAGTTAATTACATATGTTGTTTTATGTATATCACGGGCAAAATTAACTTACAATACACGAGGTGTACTTTTCTTTTGAGAGAGGGGGGGGGGTAGATTAAACTATAGATTGATAGTACGTACGTGCAGTTTTAGACATCAAAGGGAAAGGTCCAACACCCTAAATTGACAGTACTCAAATTAAGGCACAGCAGAACGAAGACTAATTGGAGCCACCACCTCCGCTTCCTTGGTTAGCATCGCCAGTTCCCGTAGAAGGTCCATGGCCGCTGCCCCCACTCCAACCATTGAATTGCTGCCTAGGGATACTGTGATGGTTATCGATAGTGGTTCCAGAGTACCCAACAGTGCTCTCCAGCAGCTGCCTACCTAATTCTCTCCCAAATCTTTCAGTTTGTCGTTGATGTAACTGTCCATGGTTCTTTTCCTGCCTATCGTCCTGTAAAACCTTCTTGTGCATGGTGCGAGAACAGCATCCCGCCGCCAAGAACAGCAGCAGAATGATACGAATGACTTCCGGTACTCTCCTGATCATATCTGTTGTTGATTCGCTGAAAAAAGAAAAAAACAGCTGCTTTTCACAATATAACAGAAGAAGATCAGAACGTTGTTGTTGGTTTATGAACGACTTACCTGAACCGGAAACCCTAGCTAGAACGATAATATGTATGCAGCTCTAGGTTATAAACTTGAGGACGATCAGCGTAAGAATGGACCTTCAGCAAATTTATAGTACTGAAATGATGTGATGGGTGCTATGGATTCCGTGGTCTCCACCACAATCAGACAATATGCAGTGGGGGGTACACCAAATTCCTCATATGCTAGTATTAAATAGCGCCGAATGATGAACCAGAGAATTTTGCATCCGCATTAACTAGCTAGTGGGATTACCTGTGGCTTTGCTCGGTGATGTGAGAGAGCATTATATTGAGAGATTTTTCAGGGAAGCTTCGGGACCATATATTCTTTTCCTCTACTCTCCCCACGCTTCCTTCCACAGGGTTAATTTCAGGGACGATGGTTCCAATTATACTTGTTTGCATACCGGTGGGATAGAGAGGGTAGCACACCGTTTCACATGCATGATCTGTGGTGAACAAATAGTACAGCCTCGTTCACATAAGGTAATCAATGCTGTCAGCCCTTCAATTCAGCTACTTTGTTTGAGACTTATCTCGAGAATATCCCATTTTTAATCCAAAGATAACTCTTTTTGCTTTGGCATGTCGGATTAAACAAATGAAATCGGGTTACGTTTTGGACAAACTAGCTAGCTAGGGTTAATCAGGGTTAACCTGTCTCACCGGCGTTGGTGGGACAAGTACTTAACCCACCTTAATTCTTTCCGGCGACTTTGATAACGGGGTAGGTTAGGGACGTGTGGCCTATCTGAGACAGGTGACTTACCCGGGGT
Source organism: Amorphophallus konjac (assembly GCA_022559845.1). NCBI lineage: Eukaryota > Viridiplantae > Streptophyta > Magnoliopsida > Alismatales > Araceae > Amorphophallus > Amorphophallus konjac. Next base: position 84,131 of record JAHNEJ010000053.1, read on the forward strand.
TGCTCACCCCACCCCTAATCTTAACCTAGGTCGATTAACTCATTCCATCTATTTTCTAGGAACGAGTTAATCCACTTTAACTATATCCGACCCCGGTTAAGAAAAAAAATATCAAACAAGGAATAGTCCACCCGACCATGGTTAACTTATCTTACTCGGACTTAACCCATTATCAAACATAGCCTTCTTGTTTTGCCCCGTATGACCCATGAAACCCTCTCTCCCCCGTTCCTCCCCTTCATGGAGCTTACAATGTCGCCATTGCTGACCCAGAGCGGGCCCGCCCTTGCCCAACGACGCCCTTGCATGCCAGCAATAGGAACAGCGACCCCCCGCCCCGCACATCGCCAGTGAGACACTCCCCTCCCCTACTCTGCACGTACCGACACCCCACCTTGCACACTGCCAGTGACGCCCAACCCTGCCTCAAAGCCGGGTGACGTCCCCCCGCCGGCGATCTTTCTCTCTCTCTCTCTCTCTCTCTCTCTCTCTCTCACACACACACACACACACACACACACACACACACACACACACACACAAACCCGCCCCCCGCCCCCTCCCCCCTCTCACACCTTTGTCATCATCCCCCCCTAGTTGGGACCCCCATCCATCTTTCTCTCCCCCCTCTCTCACTCTCACGAAACTCCTCTGTCATGCACAGTGTGGAACAGTGCCTCAACGTTCTAACGTCGCAGGGGCATTTGTGAAAAAACCTCCAATGTTTTTTCCAGAGTTATGCCTACTTGATACCAATTCACAAGACTTAAAAATAGATTAACCCACCTCATTAATACTAGGTTAGCTCCCTTGTTATCAAAGTAATTAATTGGGATAAAAGTGAGTTAAATTACATCACTTAAGTTAACCCGGGCAAGGACTAATCTGCTATCAAAGAGGGGTGAGGGGACGAGTGGAGATAGAGAGAGATTAATTTGTTCTTCCACGGCTGGCGGGAGCGTCGACGGATTTCCTGTCACAGGTGTGGCACAAGTAGTGCAGGGATAGAAGTACCCTGCACATGCACGATGATGTCTTCCCAATTAATTTGGGCCATTTCTATGGGGTCATATATGCAGTTGATCGTTGAAAATTAAGATAGCCTCACATTCACTAAATCTGTACGTATACATAGAGGACTCGCAGTACTCCACTATTCTACTGGAACTTGTAGATCTGACATGCATGGCGGGGGTCGATCTCATGTACAAATTAAGTCCACCGATGCATGGGATGGAAGCTGGTTAATTTCAAAACTAATTAAGAAAGCACTGGAGATTAGAGTATAGGATTACTCCTCCCTGTTAATCAGGAGCGTCAAAGCTCCATTCTTATTATCCTAACCAGTTCGATCTCTCTCTTGCATGCAGACTTCCGTACGTGTCCTATATTTTGTCTTCTCTTATGTATCTCCCAAAGATGTAAACACACCACTTCCGTCTTATCAGTACAACCCATGGAACGTCTTCAACTAAGACGGCCTTAGAAATGCTCTACCAGTCCATGCCTAACGACTACGTACCATTTGTCTTTCACTTAAGGGAAAATAATTAAGGAAAAAAAATCCCGTTCAACAGGTTTGTCTCTATAATTAAGTAGATAACTTATGTGGCTCTCGGTTTCCAAAGTGAACCCCCGTTACACTGTTTCTCCACGTAACGTATACGTTTGGCACTTGTGAATTATTCGGTTTTCATTTATCTATATATGAATGGCACTACATATATTACCTTGAAGCATATATGACAACTGGCTTAATTTGATACCTGCACTTCTCCACTATCATGTCTTAATCAGCTTTAATCTCCGTGATCGATCAGGAATTCCATTTCGTTTTCCCATCTTGCAGATTCCATCACTGTTTTCGTCAAACTGCTCGAGTATAAGATGTGATATTCAACAGCCTGTACGTCTGTGAAATCCTTCGAAATCTAAAGGATTAATGTTTATATATAACGGGCGGATATATAGCTAGTGGGAAATTAATTAAGAGAGAGTGAGATAAAGATGACCATTTTCTAATTACGTACGGAGTTGGACTTCATTTAATTAGTAATATACCATATTAACACTAGGGGATGATTTGTACATATGATCACAAAATATGGGGCCCACTATCACATTGATATGTATATATATTAAGAGTAATGTTTTGTGCAACAAATTCGTTGCGCAAAGTCATGTCATAATGTAATTTATATTCTCATTGGCCTACCAAAAATTGAAAAGACTCTTTTATGCATAGAAAAGTACGTCCCCGTCAAACCCGTACGGCGCATTCTTTCGCGCATTAAAGACTAAGCCCGCTTGCCAAGAAAATGTAGGACTGAAATATTTTATAGAAGAATGAAATATTTTACATTTCAATGAAATATTTTGGTATAAGAATGAAATATTTTATGCGAATTCAACAGCAAATCAATGAAATATTTTGTACAAATAAAATTTTTTATTATATGAACGAAACATTTGTTATCATGATAAAATACTGTAGAAATGAAACATTTGATTATAGGAACGAAATATTTTGAAGTGAAACGAAATATTTTACTCTGTAATGACGCTGAGAGACTTACAAGGTATTTGTCAGTCTTACTGGACATTATTCACCCTTAACGCCTATATGTCTCTCTTAATCATCTATTTTTCACCCATAGTGGCCTTGAGCCGTCGCCTTTGAGATTTCCCCGTTAGAGGTTAAACGTATTGCACAGAGATAAAACGCGTTGCGTATAAGTGAAATATTTTGTATATACGTGAAATATTTTGAAGTGAAGTGAAATATTTTGCTGAAATAATTTTTATAAGGATAAAATATTACGGAAATGAAATATTTTGTTACAAGAACGAAAATAACAAAATGTTTCAATTCTATACCAAATGTTTCATTAATATAACAAAATATTACATTCTTCTATAAAATATTTCAATCTTGTATTTTTTTGTCGAGCGGGCTCAGTTTTTAATGCGCGAAAAAGTGCGCCGTACGGGTCTGACGGGGACGTATTTTTCTACGCAGAAAAGGGTCTTTTCATCTTTTGAGAGACCAACGAGAATACAAGTTACATTATGACATGATCAGATTCGGTGCACAAAACATTACTCATATATTAAGGTCCATCATTAGGTCTAAAATCTGGCAGACGAACAAATTGCAAGAAAATATGATGATCGATATGAAATACCATTTACGAAGAATAGAGTTCACTGATTGTTGTGGTGATCTCATGATCACCTCCCTCCTGTAGGGGAGGTCTCGGTTCGATTCGGGGTTATTTCTTTTTATTTAAAAAAAGAAAAAAAAGAAAAAATATAGTAAAAAAATATTTATGAAAATATATCTTAATTAAAATATTTTCTCAGTTCTGATTGATTTGTGATCCGGTCCAATGTATATAGAACTTGTCCAGTTAAAGGTTGGACAACTTCTAATTAAAAATAAGGTGACATAATTATTAAAAAACGATATACGATGCATTTTAGTCAAAGAAATTATAAAGGCCTAGATTTTTTTTTCTTCACGCCACTAGACATCTAAATATCCCTGACGGAAGAGTAAATACATACATGCACCTTGATTGTGCGCCACATAGACAGACAAATCTTAGTGGAGACAATATGAGGCCCTTATATAACTAATATTATTCCAGAAACCTCGATCGCTTGGTGGACACGTTGAAGAAAATTGCCCGTCAGTAATATTTTAGCCGAAAAGTAGTGTTGTGCTCAATCTGTATAGCGGTAGCTTCCGATAGCTTCCGATACTAGAACAACAGTAACATCGATCTGAATGCCCATGTGCGGCGATTTGCCTTTCCCCAGTCTCTGGAAAATTTTCCATTCGTATGTGACCTTTTTGGCAACTTTTTTTTTTTGTGGAAGCAAAGCAAGGAGAGCTTAGATTAAGTACCAGAGTTTACATGGTGAAGAAGACAACTAGAGAAATCGGGAAAAGATCAGGAGCAACTCCGCTTGAGCTGGAGAGCATCCCTGGCCAAAATATGGGCTAGTCTATTTGCAGTCCTGGACACATGTCGAACCCTAATGAGGTGGGATAGGATTCCTCTGCAATCCTGGATGATGGCCGCTATTCCCCCGAGGGAGTAATAGAATCATTTACATAATTCATCATATTTTTGACATCACCTTCTACTACAATGACTTGCTGAAGGGAGACAGCTAGCCTCGAAGCTAGAAAGAGTCTGTGTGCAATCTGACCATTCTGATGCTATATATCAGTCTGGCTACAACTCATGTGGACGTACGCATCTGAGATTATTTACATACTCTACGTACTCAGTGATGATCACATCAGTTGCAGAAGCACGCAGACACGAGAGACTCCAGCACTACCACCTCCCTCCCTCATGTGTTTAATGTCGGCTCACTGGGCAACGAATCGATCGAGATGAGCAGTGCCCATGCACACTTGAGGCCGGCAGATCTCCCACCCACAAGCAAGGACAGGGTTCACTGAAGAAGGACATTACAAGAGGAGGGCTTGCGTACGGAAACGCGAACAAATTCACTGTTCTACCTGCTGTCCCATCTGTGATATATCTCCGCACACACGTATAGTTGTACGAACGAACTTTGGCTTGTCTGAGTGACATAATGGAACTCCCAAGTTTCGGTTTCCCGAAATCAGGATGCCGGCTGTTGTTGTATGGGATGTTTTAAGAAGCAGAATTTTGGAACTGCTAAGCATTCTTCGAGCAATCGTGACGGGAAAGAGGAGCCATGCACACCCACTACAAGAATATAGAGTACTGGCGACGACTTATAGACGACGACTTTCACACGCCGTCGCTATTAGTAATTATTCATGACGGCTTGATAAACAGCCGTCGCTAATGACCTTTAAAAGCGACAGACATAAATAGATATCGTCAACCGTCGCTAATAAATACTTATTCACGACGGTACACAACCAGCCGTCGCTATTATTAATTATTAGCGACGGCTCCCTATAATAGTTGTCCCTAATATATTTTAAAGGCGACAAGATAAAAAAATCGTCGCAAATGTATCACCGCATAAAATCATATTATATGAATATCCCACTTTTATTTGCAGACATGTTACTTTTTTGTCAAAAATTTGTAAAAAAATCAGATGATCTTATGTGATATTTGATTTTACGTAATAATAAGAGTACTGTTACTATATTTTTAGTAATATTTTTTTATAAATTCACTTATAACAATAATTTATTTATAATTTTTTTCTATTTTTCTTCTCTTCTATCCTTTTTGGATCGGAACACACCGCCAAAAAAAAACCCCTCGATTGTAGGCACCTAATTAAAATATAATGTATTTGTGAAAAATCTCTTGAACATACAATGTGTACTTACAAATAACTCTTACTACATGATCAGGGATGGTTTAAGATTTGTGGCTCAACAATCTGACTCTCTCTGGGGAGGATGGTGAAGGGCAGATGATCACCTGGACTCGAAGCCATACTCGGACAACGACGACGTCATCGTACATATATATACCTCCGTTCCATATATCTGTACATGAAATGTTTGCCAACTCACGAAGATTAATTATATTTGTACATACAGAATGTACGTAAGATGTACTAATTATTGTGTAGAAGGTTTTTCTATAGATGCATAATTTAACTTTTAAAGGGCTTTGTTAAAAACCTATGCCCTTTTTCATTGGTGACCAACCAATTTTCTAAAATATCTGGTATCAACCTTTACAATTCCATCTTCCAAACTCAATTTCTCATGTGCATTCGTCGAAGTGCTGCAAGTCTTACAATTTGACATTTCAAACCTCTTTAAAAGATTTGATGCATATTTTCCTTGAGATACAAAAATGCCATGTTTGATTTGTCTTACCTCTAAACTAAGGAAATAGTGTAGAGGTCCAAGATTTGTCATCTCTAACTCTCTCATCAGTTGTTCCTTAAAATCTGAAAACTAAAATATTAGAGAACATGTATATATGATATCATCAACATAGAAGTTCACACTGAGAATATTAGCACCCATCACCTTTGTATATAGTGTTGGTTCACTTGCACTTCTTTTGAAACCCTACTTCTGAAAATATCCATCAATTCTGCTATATCAAACTTTCGGGACTTGCTTAAGTCAACTTTCTTTAGTCTATATATAGACTTTGTCATCCAAACCTGCAGCTATATAACCTTCAGGCTGTTCAACAAACACAACACTCCATTTAAAAAGGCAACTTTAACATCTAGCTGATATATAGACCATTGCATCTGAGCAGTTAAAACCAAAACAAGTTCTGACTGTTTCTAACTTTGCTACAAGAAAAAATGTCTCATAGAAGGTAATACTTTCTTTTTGTGAATACCTTTTAGTCACGAGCCTTATTTTATGTTTTTGAATGTTGCCATCAACATTGTATTTCATCTTATAAACTCATTTCAAATCAATTAAATTCTTATCACGTGATAACTCATTTAACTCCCGTGTGTCATTTTTCTCAATGACTGTAATATTTCCTCTTTCATAGCTTGTTTTGACTCTTCATTTTCAATTGATTCTTCAAAGGATGTTGGTTCAGCTGAAAATAAGACAAAATTACATGATTCCTTTAACTCCCATGCGTCCGCTTTGTTATATATCATCCACCGGTACCATTCCCACAGAAGCTGGTTGCTGCCCGCTAGCTGCCACTATTCCAACCATTGAATTGTTGCCTAGCTAGGAATCGATACCATACTGTGTATGGCTGTCGCAACAGTACATTGATTCCATATATAGTACGTACGTACGACCCAATTAAGTGTGCTATCGAGCTAGCAGATGCTTCCCTTCATCCCACCCAAATATTCCATCTTCATGATTTGCTCCTGTAATGCTTGCCTTTGATTCTTCTCATTCACTTCCCCGGCCACCAAAGTCTATCTTCCTGTGCATGGTGGAAGAGCATTTGGCCGCCGCCATGATCAGCAATATATAGCAACAGCAGAAAAAGAAAAGAAAAGAAAAGACTTCTGTCCTCCTCATCTAGATCTGTTGTTTGTAGCGCCGGGAAGAAGAGAGGTTTAAAGACACTTGAACAAAAAGGAATCAATCAGCAAATAGTCAGTTTCGATCAACAGACTGGACTGAAGAAAACTTCTAAGCTGCAAATAATGACCTACCTATATGAACAGGAAATTAACCCCATATATATATATATATATATATATATATATATATATATATATATATATATATATATATATATATATATATGAAAGAGCAGACCTTCAGCTATTTATAGTGAGATGACAGGTCCCGCTCATTCTGTGGTCTCCACCATGATCAGACAATCACCAGTGGGATGTACACCAAATTCCTCATGTATTATTAGTATTAGATACCACGTACTGGATGATGCACCGGCCAGAGAAACAATATATTGCATCCACGTTAATTAGTGGGATTACCTGAAGTGGCTTAATTTGCGTGGTGATGTGATCAAAGAGCATTATGCTAGCTAACAGAGATTAATTTTTCAGGGAAGCTTCTCGCTCGATCATCTTCTTTCATTTTCTCACGTACCTGAGGTTTGATTCAGGCCGTCCAGCCGATTCTTAAGTATTTGAACGGTTGGTTATATATAAAAAATATCTGTTAATTAATTTGCCTTAATTTGTGAATACTGGTGAGACGTACAGCAGTATATATACACACACTCTCACATACGCTGTAATGGACGTACGTAAATAGCTAATTGCTGTCGACCTTAATTTCGGGGAACGAGTTACTTGGGACACATATTAATTTGTCCTTACACCGATATGGTGGAGCAGTACTATATATATGTATATACGTTAATTTCCTGCCATAATTAGGCAGCAAGAGCGGGGACAGAAGTGCGTACACAAATGATGATGTCTTTCCATTTCTTTGGGGGCATGGCCAGCTGATCGCAAATCAAATGTTTCCCGGCCGGCCCTCATTCCTCGAAACAGCCGTGTCGTATAAGCTCTCGAGTATTAATTTTGTTCCAGTATTGGAGCATCTCGATCGGACATGGTGGAAGATCGATCTCCTAAGGAAAGAAATCTACTGAAAAGGATGCAAGTTATAATATAACAAATGAGAAATCGTTAGATAGATAGTCTTAAAATTAACGGTCTACATGCAGTAATTAAGCTAATCAAAACTTCTCTTTTATGATCACAATGAGTTCTCAACTACGCGCGTTTATTAATTGTTTTTCTGATCTTATGGCTCTCCCAGAACTTTAGGCACCATTCTTTGGCTAGTTTGATTCAATTCTCACTCAAGCTGGCCTTGCATATTATTTTTGCATGCTTTTTCTCAACAGCCTAGCTGCATGCATGGTATACAGAACGTCAATCTTATATGGGCTCTATTGGCGGATGGACGCTTAAATAAATATTAACGTACCAGTACGTACCTTAAACTTTCCACAAACTAGATATATAAAAACCTTTCAAATTAATGAAAAAGCAAAGGGAAATATATGGTATTTTAAATGATAGTATTCATAAAGGAAAAGGAACAAGTACGCGTATGGAACTCTTAATTAACAATTAGCTAGGGTCATGATTTGCATTCTTTTGCTTTTTCTTGTGTTTGTCTCAGAAAGAATGCGTCAAGGCAAAATCAATTAATGGCTTGTATCAATTCATGGTTTAGAAACTAATTAATCCTCCACTTTGGATAAATGTCGGTCACTGTTCTAATTAATTAATAGCGGTCCCAATTACTCTCATTTTAATTTCTAGGAAATTTACCCAGTTCACAGTGCAATGTGTTGAACCCTTCCATGTCCGGTGCTCATATAGACATAAATGATATTAGCTAGCTAGCTATATAGCCTTGAAGCAGGAGAGAGTGCGACCATTAATGCACTCCACTGAGACTAGAGACCAGTACTCCTGTTGAAGCCATGATTATAACAGTTTACCCACACTGACCAGATTACATATCGTATCATGGAGGCTATATATATATGAAGGTGGACGAAAGTAAATGTTAAAGAATATCTAGGATCATCGATCGACAATATCTTTGCGATGTGTAATCCCATCATTGGTTAAAAATATTGAATCTGTTCTCTTAATTAATTAATGTCCGCAACACATTGAGTAGAGTTTTAGAAGCATCCACATCCACGCATATATACCTGCAGTTTACCCACTAACACATATGCCTTGTTAACTTCTTGCCACTTAAAATATATGTATATTTTCATCTATATAAACCCCTCCCTGGTTGAGAATATCCATAACTAGCATCTTAATTACCGGGGAAGACATCTATATCGCGATCAAAGGTACGTACGTAGCCCGCAGGCTATCATATATATACATATATTTGATCTTCTTGAATTAGTTCAGGTATTCGGTTTTGGTTATAACTTTCTTCTTGATCTTGTCTTCTGGGCTGGATCTGTGCATGTACAGCTAGCTATGAAGCTTCTTGCCATATTAGTGTTCATACTTGCAGTAAAATATGGAATAGCAGCAGCAGCAGCAGAGCCGTGGAATGGGAACATGATGCAGCATAGAAAGATGCATGCTGTCAAGGGACTTCGACAGCAGCAGCTGCATAAGACATCGAACAGCGCCAGCCTGCTAGAAAATGTTAAGAGCCAAAGGAAAACAGAAGGTGAAGGTGGTGCAGACAAGAACGGAATCGAAGAGAGTATTGACGGAAACCACCGATATTGTGATCTAATAAGGTGGTGCAAAGATCACCATCTCCTCAGCGGCTTGTGTTCCGGCATCGACGTCCAAGGAAGTGCGTATTGCCTGAAACAGAACTAACTGATTTTAATAGTTATATGGTATATGGTTTGTGCTATATGTAGCATAAATAAGAGGTGCAAATACATACATGCGCGCGTGAAGATGAACGCTTCGGCTAGTATATACTAGGACCAAGGGAGAAATCTTAATATATATGTATATGATGCAATAGTTGGAGAAGGTGCTCACGTGCGGTTCTGAATCACCTAGCTAGTCAGGTGCACTATACATCTAATGCTTGGAACGTTTCATTAACAAGCTTGGTAAGTAAGCTATGTATCAATGTAAAAACATTGTATATATAGTTTGTGCCATATATATATGTGTGTAATCAAGAAACCTTTTCCCACCGTATGGATGTGCTTGTGTGCATGCGATCGATGACTCGTCCACATAATTAGCTTGTTGTAACAAACATATATATGGTGTTCGATTAGTAATTTAAGTGACTCCCGGGCGACAGGAATATTTATTGAGATGTGGTGAGGAGCTGCTTTGGATTTGAAGATGGCTTTTACGAACCTTTCTCTTTCCTAATTGTAAACTACGGAGTTGCATCTCATCTCCTGTGAGTCTGCTTTCAATTCGTCGTTTGCTGGCGCTGTTCGCTAATTATGAGGGCCTCCTTGGTAAAACGATCGAACTATTGCTGATCACTGAAAGTTACGCATGCAATCCTCTTTAATTAGAAGAGGTCCGGACTCTCATTAAAAATAGATGTCTATTTTTTTTAATTACAATAAAAGTTTAATCATACGTATTTCCTGTTACATTGATCAGAACTAGTCACTTATTCTTGTTAATTAGAGAAATATATGGCCAGCTGGGTACAAGTTCTACAATTATGATGCATTTAATGGGAACCATCCGGCCGGTTAAATGATTGGCCTTGTTGTCAGGATACTCTTGGTACAAGAGAGGATCGACCAATCGACCAACTCTGGTAGTCTACAATATATAAAAGACTACTAAAACCCCTTCAACGGGTTTCAAATATGACATTACGTACGTACAGAGATAAATACTACAAGTTCAAAATTGTATTTTATTTATCTATTCAGTATTGTATTTATTTGCTCAAGGTTATATGTATATATCTATATGATACATTAAGCACTTAAATTATAACATTGAGTAGATAAATACAGTGATATGTTAACATTAATGTATTTATCTGCTCAACACGCTGCATTTGAAATTAACCGATTAAACGGGTTAAAGAGATATATAAAAGGGACCGACTTGGAGAGTTTAAGAACGTGCATGCGGCATGCAATCTCTCGTTGGAGACTGCATGCACGCTAGAGTCCAGTCCTCTCTTGTATTGAGAGGATTGGACTCTCATTAATTAGAAGCGCAATATAAAATATATATAATGTCACAACATTCTTATGTACGAAAAAATATTCAATTACGTGCAAAAAAGAACTACGTACAGAGCTAGTAGGTACGTACACCAGCAAATTAAGGCAGCAATCCCCCAACATAAGGAAATTTTAAGTGCCTATTTTATTTAAGTATACGATCACGAGGGAAGTTAAGGGGAGATAATTAATATCTAAACTTTCCTGACGAGAAAATATATAAAAATTTTAGCTTACTATATATAGAGTACATGCAGTAGCCACTGATCAGGCAAATCTTGGTGGAGAAAATAATTAAAGACCCTTAAATTAATGTTATCATAACCTCGCGTCGCACCACCATTATTCCCTCTTAAATTTCCTTGGAAGGACTCCAATTAAGCTACATAAACTGGTTTCAGAAGGTTTTGATTATGATGAGAATCATCGTTGGGCATCTCGATCAATTTGTCGTGCTGCTTAATTAATTTCCTTCGGGGTCTTAATTACGCCTCTCAGATAATATTTAATGTCTGTGAACTGAAAGGAGGCCGGTGTACGTAACTCGGATGGATATCATCATGCAGGTTGCCCCATTCTGAGTTACACTACAAATTAAGTTTGTTAGGACGTACGTAGTAGCTGCATGTTGTTAAACAAGTGAAAACTACATGCATGAACCACACTCTTGTGGAAGAAAAAGAAGGTTCAACTTAATTTGCACTTTCGACTGTGGACCTTGGTAATAATAATAATAATAATTTATCAAATTACTGAGTAGCTGAAACTGGAGAGGGCAACTCTTTAGGGCCAGCTTTGATAACGACCCAGCTCGACGATATAAAGCTGGTAACCACAAAGTTCCATTCCATATGAAATTTTTTCGCTTCTTTACCCATAGTTTATAGTCACATGTTATTTCACGTTTCATATGTATGCGAAACTTCAGTATACCGTACACATATTGTCGGGTGAGCAAACGGTAGACCCTGCTGATCGTATAGTGCTCCAGTAAACGTCAAGTGAAGATCGGAGACACACTTGAAGTACCTTAGAAACACAGACCTAATTAAGACTAGTTAGAGCCAGCTCCTCCTGTTCCTTTGTTGTCATTGCCAGTTCCCACAGCAGGCTGCTGCCCGGAGCCACGGTTCCAGCCATTGAACTGTTGCCTAGCTAGGGATACTGTGATGGTTGTCGATAGTCGTTCCAGAGTTCCCGAGTGTGCTCTCTCGAGCGGGTGCTTGCCTTCCCGCACAAATCCATCTTCATTTTTGTTTCTGTTGTTGTTGCCATTGGTTCTTCTCACGCACCTCGACCATCAAAGTCTCCCTGTGCATGGTGGAAGAACAGAAGTCCACCATCAGGAGGAGCAACAGGAGATCGAAGAAACACTTCCCGCCCTCCTCGCTAATGTTGTTGCTGTGCATATCGCTGGGTTTCCACAATAGAAAGAAAGGAAATAGAGTTTGGAGAACAATTAGCTAGCTAGTGTCAGACTTGAGACTTCACTGAAGAAATTAAGATTTTCAGCAGCAAATTGTGACCAACATATATACCTAACCCAACAGGAAACCCTAGCTATGTGTAGCTCTAGGTTTTAAGCCTTAGGATGATTGGCATAAGAATGGACCTTCAGCTACTTATACTGAGATGACATGAATGTATGGGCCCTGTGGATTCTGTGGTCTCCACCATAATCAGACAATATTCAGTGGGATGAACACCAAATTCCTCATATATTAGTATTAAATAGCGGTCAATGATGAACAATAGATATTCTGCATCCGCATTAACTAGTGGGATTACCTGTGGCTTTGCCTTGTGATGTGAGAGACCATCACCATTATGTTGAGAGATTCTTATTAAGGGAAACTTCTCGACCATTCGCACCCCCCCCCAACAACCCCAACCTTAACTGATCAGGCCGTCCAGCATCTAAATATATATCTGAACAGCTCGAAATCTTTTTGTTGACTTGAGTGAATACTGGAAATGTTCTAGCATATATTTTCACAATAGCTGTTGTGAACAAACAGAACAAGTAAATGCTGTACTCAACCTTGGGACAACATGGGCGAGAGAGAGGTTTGTCCCTTCACCGTTGCGGATCGAGGAGCAACGAGTGCCTACCATGGCACGAGCATGGGGACGGAAATAAGGATGGTGTCCATGCTTTTCACTTCTTTGGTGTGCAGCAGATAACAAATACTTAAGATTGCCTCGTAATCGCTACAGTAGTACTGTATTGCATAACGTGCGGTACAAACTCTTGTTTTACTGGAACTTTGGTCTCTGACATGGTTGTGAATGTCAGATGCAGAATCTACTGAAGGAATATTGCAAGCTAATTAATTTAATATGTAAGAAAGCATTGGAGAGTAGTATATATAGAATTAACTTTCTGTATTAATCACAAGATAAGAATTTATTTTGCATCAGAATGTGTCATTGGCCTCGTAAATTTTCTCTCTCTTCTGGTCTCTACCAACACTTTGTACGCCATTTCCTTATAACCAAGTAGCATCAATGCTCACCTCAAGCTAGCCTTCCTGCTTCCATATTTCTTGAGTTATCAATAGTATGGTTTGGTATATATTGAGTCTTCAGACCGTAAGGTGTAGCGCATTGGTCACCGCCTCTCCCCATCCCAGGATCAACTCCTGGGTTCCCCGGCGGGGTACCCACGCCGCCTGGGTTGTAGGTCACTCCAGTGAGGGTGGACCTGTTTGGAGGTGCCCTCTTCTGCACCATTTTGGGTGCATGTACAGCGCCTCCCAGGGGCACTGGGAGACTCATCTAAGTCTGCCCCGTAAGTTAAGTTTCTCCTCCCTCGTCCCCCCCCCCCCCCCCCCCCCCCCGATCTCTTCCCATGTATCTCAATTAGGACAATTTTATGTAAGATCAACGACAATCTTAGCAAGGGAAATGGTACTTTTAACTTGATGCCACGCACAAGGAAGAAGAGGAAAATGTACCCTCGTTGGACTCTTAAGGTTCTTGTCTGTCTTTGTCAGAGAAGGTTTATCATGTTATGCATTTATTTTCCTTTTTTGGTTCTTGTCAGAAAGAACATCAGCTCCGGAGCCATATTAAATGCTTCCTGCATCAACAATATTAGAAACGAACTGCCATTCTAAATTGTATATGACTGCAAGTTTAGAGTATTCTTCACTTTTTGATGGACATTTTGGTTCACTGCTCATATACATATGAACGTATAGATCTTTAAGCAAGAGAACAGGTCGGCTAACTCACTCCTGGAGATGAGGGATAGGCCGGTTTAATTAAGCCATGTGTATAGCAGTTTGTCCACTAACTAAACAGATAGGTTATAATGAAAGCAAACCTAAATTACTGTTCAAGGGTTAAAGCTGCCAACATCTTTGTGAATACTGGTTTAAAATATTGAATTACTGATCCTATTGTCCCTAACGCATTGAGTAGCATTTTAGAACCACCCCACGCAAATGTCTCCATTAATTTACCCACTAGCACGTATATACGACCTTGTTTTATTGCCACTTCGAATATTATATGAATATCTTCATCTATATAAACCCCTCTCCAGCTGAGAACCAAACAGGCTAGCTAACATCGATCTTACCTGCAGGACACACATCGCAGTCAGAGGTACATATATATATATATATATATATATATATATTACTCGCAACTTAATTATCGTGTACTTTTGTTCTTGTACATGCATGTTAGCTTAAACCTCTACTGTTGTTATAACGTTTATCGATCGTGGTCTTTGTCTTCTGAACACTGGATCCATGCATGTGCAGCCATGAAGCTTCTTGCCATCTTTCTCTTCATGCTTTTGGTGAAGTCTTGCGTGACAGCGGCAGATGCATGGAATGCACAGCACCGCAAGACGGTTGTTGACGAAGGAGTACAGCGGCAGCAGCAAAAAGGATCTGACAGCGTTAGCCTGGTAGAGAAGGTTAACACCCAAGGCAAAACGGGAGGTGAAGGGAGCGCAGGTAATGGAAACGTGGTGCATGCCAACAACGGTGCTACCATTGATCAAACTCTACCTCACCGTTCCGATGATCTGATAAAATGGTGCAAAGAACACCGACTCCTGTTTGGCATATGCTCCACTATTGATCAAGCTACAGCTCGTGCCATTGAGACGGGAGATCATCACACAGAAGATCTGTGGAACTGGCACATGGGCCATCTGCCTAAACCAAAGAACTAATTAACGGGTACTAGCATGCCATGGTTTGTGCTATATATGTAAGATAAATAAACTGGTGCATAAACCGTATGTTTAATGCAAAAGCTAGCTACGTACGTATGAAGATGCACGTTTCAGCTTGCCCTAACAGGGGACAACTCTTGTGATCCGATATATAGTTGAAGGTGCTTCAGGGTGTGCTTCTGAACCTATAGTCTGTAATGCATGCTTGAGTGCATGTAGTTCCCACTTACCTGGATGGAATCTATCTATATATAAGAAGCTTGGTGAACTTTGTATAATTAAGCAAAGTCCTCACTGTTGTATCAATATGGTGGCAAACTACGTACTTTGTGCTGTGTATGTAAGAAACCCTCGGTACGTAATTAGTATAAATGTATTCTCTGTTTTAGTAGATATATATGCACTAACTTGTCATATCAAATTTAGTGGCCTGATTAATAATTCAAGCGTCTCAATGTCATTAATATACTAGCTAGCTAGGAGGCGAACCAAAGATGAAAACCGCACCGAAACACCCCCACACCCTAATTACTAGGATTCTAATTAACTGAGAAGGTGCCTAGTTCGAATATTTGAAATGTTTGTTTACCAACCTCTTTGGTTGGGACAATGATATATAGGAAGTAGTAGCTCTTGATCCCGTTTCTCTTCCTCTGTGAATTTTCTCCAGGTAATATATTCAGATTTAAAGTTTGATGGCCCATCTAATTACCACTTCAACATAGATAACAAGGTGAATTAATGCATGCTCGGACTGCGATAAAACAAAAAATTCTGATTAGTTAATTATCTCGTCCTTGTGAAGAGAATATATACATTAATAGAAGCATATACAAGGAAAAAACACGTACGCAATGTCAAATAACAGCGTGCTTTATTATTTTGTGGTTTTGATACTCTGTTTGAGTAAAGCTTGGAATTTCGTCAAAAAAAAAAGAAAAATAAAACGAACTCTGAGAGTAGTGTATCCAAGTGGCGTCTCCATATATATATATATAATTACCAGTGAGAAATATATAGTCATTTCCCCTATGAAATTAGACTTTATTAATTACTATAATAAGTAATCTCAATTATGATGTTGTAACTCGAGGAAACAATTTATGTACTAGAACAAGGGATGATGTCCATGCATCGAGTGCACCGTGCTCCACATACTATGCATGTAGATGTAAAACCTTCGCAGAAGATCATATTTTTAATGACGAGCAATTAAGATGCACCTCTTGACATGCTCGTTAATTTGTCAGTCTATGCAGTGAAAAAACGGTTTCTAACTCTCAGTACCACATTTTTAATATTTATTTATTGGGGGAAGGTCGTCCGACACTCGTGAAAATCTGTAAACACCAGAGAAACGGCGTCAGAAGGAACCCTAGGCGTTACACCAGGGGATAACCCTCCGATGCTTAAGTCAGCACTTTGGAAGATGGAGAATAAGAAAGAACAGGGGGGAGAGAGAGCCGAAAGCCGATTATGTAGGCCTGGAGGGGCGATCACCCGGCGGGATGGTCGCCGTATCCAGTGGACGCTCGGAGAGTGCTCGCTGGACGATAAGGGTGCTTGGAAGGTGACCAGTGCTCTCCTTCGTAGGATCAACTCTCGAGGGGTGGTGAGTCAGGGCCTCTCTTGCCGTGGCTGTAAGTCGATTCCCTTGTCTCTCTCTGACTGTCTGTATGTGTCCATCCCTATGCGGCTGGCAAGGGATCCTTTTATAGGGGTTGTCCTGGCGGTGGAGGCTTGTCCCTTATCAGGGAAGGGTGCAAGTCATGGCGTAACATCCCTCTATGATCGTGGGGAGTTTCCCGTTGAGGGTCCGTTCCTTCAGAGTCTGACGGTTCTTTGACGAGTCTTACGGCACCTGTAAGACGTGCTCGCCTTTAGAGGAGTTGAGGCCAACGTCGTGAGGGGTAACGTTCAATCGCCGGAGGGTCATCCGGCGCCTGGGCTTATGCCCTTTGCGAGCTGGCGAATCTGAGGACTACCCGTCCTGGGTTGTCCGTTGTGGGCCGCAGCTGTCAAGGGTCCGTTGTGTGTGTTGTTGATCTTCGACCAAAACGGGCCTGATGTAACGAGCGAGCGAGCGAGTGAGAGAGAGAGAGAGAGAGAGAGAGAGAGAGAGAGATAGAGATGATTATTATTAACTAGAGGGATGATGATTATATTTATATATATATATATATATATATATATATATAGTAGCCATGCACCCCTTAATAGTTTCAATGATTTTAATGTGCACAGTTGTTTTTATGATTTCTTTCGGTGAACCAATTCTCACGATTAGGACGTTCTTTTCAACGGGTTTTTTCATGTAGACCACCGTCGCTGCATCCCTTTTATTTTTTATTTTTTTTAAATAATTACGTCCGATTTAACCTACGGATAGAGATTTCTTTTAAACGAAATTCGGGAGGAACATCACGAAATAGCACATCTAGACCCGCTAATCACCGTCTGAGATGACTAATTACGTGAAGTTTTAAAGAAAGAAAAGATCTCAAGACGAGGAGGGGCAAAACAAAGCTGTTGTTACTTATGGGAACAAATGCTGATCTTAAAGGCGCGTTTGAAATTTCAACGGGGTGAATTATGAAAATAATTTTTAATAATTAGAAGACTCTTTATGAGAGACAAACATATTAATGCTCAAAAAATTGGTCTCACATTTCAAAAGTGAATTCCTAAGGTTAGAGAGAGATAAGAATAATAAGGTAACTTTTCTCTCAAATTTAAAAACTCCTTTTGGTAGGATTTTAAAAATAAGAAATGAATTTTAATCATTGAAGTGAGATCCCCATGTTTTATAATCTCTCACGTCAGAATTCACCTCTTCTCACATATCTTCTCAAACGCGTCCTAAGAGGAGACATGGCCGTCTGAAGACAGACGTTCCTTCACGAAGATATCTCATCTTTTTAGGCTTTTAACGAGACTGCTAACTCGGACTTAAATTGAAAAAAAAAGGACGAGATTTGTTATTTGACATGCAAAAATCCAATCAGATCAGCAAAAAGACAAGAAAACGGGATGCGCTAAACTGTGTTAGTTCGCTCTTCAGGTTTATAAATACTTCGGCCGGTATCATACAAAATTTGAAAGAGAGAGAGCTGTTGTATCAAAATGCCAATTGTTAATCACCCAAATAATCCACTCAAGAGAATGATTTATGCATGTAATTAAGCTCAGTCCTCGGACAGCCCTCCAAAACGAGAGAGAGAGAGAGAAGGTGCTATTGTGTCATGCTAATCTAAATTGCCACCATCGCACCTTCAGATCTTCAAATTGATGATGGAGATTAAACCCACCTTCTGAGAATGTGGAGCTTAAGTTTGGTATTGCCTACCCCACCTTATTTAAAAAATTAGACCAGGGCAGATTAGTTAGCGTAGTATCCCGTGATTCCACAGCATTGCTCAAACCCGTTTTGCTCATGAAAAGCATTGCTCAAACTAACGAGAGACCATCCTTAAAATGGACAAATGAAGAAGATACATTGCCAAATACACACGCTTTGGCGTGCATCTCTTGGAAGTTAAAATGAACAAATGAAGAAGATACATCGCCAAATACACACGCTTTGGCGTGCATCTCTTGGAAGACCTAATGTCTGTCTGAAACAAAGTAACCATGCGGTTTACCCAACCTGAAAAACATGATCCCAAGATAACATAATTGAGCCAAGAGAACAAGTTATACTCATCCCGGAAGTTCCACATAACTGCAGAATTTACAGAAATCAGAATAGCCAAATCGATGGTGAATACAGAGATCCAAGTGGAAAAATCACAGGTTCCATTTCCTCCACGAGCTTTATCTTTCTAGGGAAGACAAGTTAGCAACAACCCAAATATTCTCTGGTTGGCACGGCAAGACCATCCACAGGGTAATGTAGACGCAAGACGGTACACACCATCATGGCCAGAGTTTTAGCCTCGGATAATAAAAGGACCGCACCTAAGTTTCTGCACGAACAATCTCAGACGCCCGGGGTTTCCACCATGGTCCATTCATATCCATGGTGTGCTCTTTCCAGTGCCATGTTCTCATGCTTTGGCTCCAAGAGACGACTGCAAACATGAAAGCATGTTCTTCATGAGATGGCTGAAGTAGACATTCATCATAAAAAAAATAGCGAGGAAGAAAAGAAATTCAAATCTTAACCCAAGTCTAAATTCAGCGGTTAGGTACTCACTTCTGTTAGAAAATGGTAAAACTTCCAAAAATAAAGAAAAATAAAGGGGAGTGGGACCTCATTCTGTGATCTAGGCCAACTCTCACCAGGTGGCATACTACTGACAACCACTGGCACACCCAATAATACCAAAATAAGGTGGACTTCGAGAAAAATCAGCAGAAAGCGAAAAAAGGACCATAAAACAAATAGAAACAAATTTTCTTTCCCCCAGAAATAAAGACAATGAATTATTCAGCAAAGTTGTAAGCAACCTCAGATTCTGTATAAAGATGTTAGTCACATGGCTCACACCCGATGCCTTTTTAAAACTTTTGAGCTATGTTTTTGGTTGTCTACAAAACTGAAAACTCTCTAGTTTATGGCTCTTCCTCGCATTAAACCATCTTTAGTACTCATAGCTCAAGCTAGAACTTGCCAGTGATTAGCTTCTGCCATAATTATTTCCTGTCTATGACAGGTAACGATGGCAACCCCGAAACAAGAGCAACGGTGACTGTAATGTGAAACCCAGGAACTAGATGAACCGGCCAACAGTTGAAACCATGACCATTGGGAGCAAACCCCGAGAGCATGAAAAAACAAGCCAGCTTCCCGCTGTGTCTGCTCAAAATCACCTATCGTCAACAGAAGAAGACTATTTTTTTGAAAGTGGGCAGTACCACTCACTGAATTAAAAAGAAAAGAGGGTGTACACGTGTGAAGGGAGTGAAGCCAAATGACTACCCTATACAAAAAGGAACAAAAGCAAAAGGTTCTCAGTTCTCACTGCCTTCCCAACAGCTTGAAAATAGAAGAATTACAACCGTCCACTTTACAAAAAGGGGATTCCCACTCCCTAACATGGTTGAAAATAAGATCCACACAGTTACCATGTCATGAGCTTCTTTTAAAAATTCTACCAGTTTACAGAAGAAGAATATTAGCTCTGGCCTGGGGGGCATTGGATCTCATGAAATCAAAAGATAAAGTATTGTTCAGCAGCCAAGAAGACATGGGGCATAGGACAATTCCCATATTGGTCAGAAGAGAAGTTTTTTCTTACTCATGAACAACAGGATGGTGTACACGGACAGAAGACAGGGTTTCTACACCTCACAAACCTTTCATATCTATACAACACTAAACTGCATGGCGACTCCAATCTGATACATTCAACCAATAACTATAACAAGGTCTCAGTCATCAATAGATGGACAGATCAAGAAACAGTAGCAGGGAGACTAGCTATAACGAGATGACATACTCTGATGCTACTCTATGTTCACACTGTTGAATAATTTAATCAGGGGAAAACAAAACTTACTTATTGCTCCATGCATCCAATAATGCTCATTCAATTTGACGAAACAAAGAGTTTAAGAAGATTAATGATTACCCTTTGACTTTCTAAAACACATTCCATTTTCCAAGATTACCCACTCAGAATGCCAATTTTTACTCTACAGAGGCACTATCCATTCGTCGAGGGACCACAAGTGACATTAATTTCAAACAGAAAGAGAAAAAACTTAGGACATTACAAAGAATTACATAGTTGAGGATATAATGAAAAGATATGAAACAAAATCATGCAACATTGCTAGAAGATTTACTTCAATGTCTAGTTATCAGAATAAACTCCATCAAATCATTTACCTAACACACTAAGGCACCAAAAACAAGGTCTGAAATACCAAAAGTCTCAACAAAATAAAAAGTTGTCAATTGGGAAGCAAGCTATGTGGTAGCATCGGTTCATCTAACCACTCAAAAAAAAATTGGCAAAAGCACTACGTATCTGCATGAGGTTGAACATACATTAAGCCCTGGAGATGTTCCAGCCTTAGATGGAGTCATATTCTCAAAGAACTTTGCCTTCTTGTCTGCTGGCTTTAATATTTGGAAGGAACACATTAAACTGTCATCTACACTCATCATAGCACCCGCATTGTCAAACTCCCCACAGTAGTTAGGTGCTGAAAATATTGTAACGAGCTGCCTGTGAGCAAAAAATTCATACCCATCCTCTACAACCTGACAGAAAAGCCATCGTATGAGGAAGGATAAAGGCAATTTATTTTGGCATCAAAGAAACCAAATATTAGAATGGCCAAGTGTCACCTGATGAGCACGGCAGATGAGGTCTAGATCATGCTTCTGAAGAAACTCCATAACCTTGCCAGGACCAAAAGTATATGAGACACCCCTATCATTCATCCCCCATCCAGGGACATCTTTACAAGGATCTGACCAAAGAAGGTCACAGAGTAATCCTGTGTCTGGAACATCAGTGGGGCGTGTCAAATTTCGTATTTGATCTAAATTATCTAGCTCTGGAGACAGGCCACCATGCATGCAAAGAATCTTATCATCAATAAGAGCTGCCACAGGCAGGCAGTTAAAACAATCTGTGAAAATTTTCCATAGTCTCACGTTGAATCTCCTTTTACATTCATCATAGAACCCATATATGCGGTTAATTGATGCACATTCATGATTACCCCTCAAAAGAAAGAAGTTCTCTGGATACTTAATCTTGTATGCCAAAAGCAGGCATATTGTCTCCAAACTCTGTTTTCCTCTGTCCACATAGTCTCCTAGAAAGAGGTAATTAGCTTCAGGTGGATATCCACCATATTCAAAAAGCCTTAGAAGATCAGAATATTGCCCATGTACATCTCCTGCATGTATGAGATTATATCATTATAAGTAAGAAAATAAAATCCCAACCCCTTCATGCTACAAATTATGATGGCTTAGTTAAAGATCTTCCAGAAGACTGATTCTAAATAGTATTTATAATATCTGTTTTCTAGAATATCTTCAAATAAATCATCATAATTTGTGAGTACATACCCGAACAAGATCAATGTAAACATGTTTATGAAACCATCATCCATGATGCCATAATGAAAGTGGGATCAACAAAAAGTTCTTCAAAACAATATGCATACAAACACTTATTTTCTTTTTTTCCTTTTTTTGGGGGTGAGGGGGTGAGGGGAGTGTTTTGTTTGGCAACCAACAGCATTAGGTAACAAAAATAAAGTTTGTTCCACCTGTAACAATCAAGACCATCTGGCAATCTGCTTTTAAGATATAAGAGAGACCTTGTTAGCCAAAAGGTCCCTAGAACATGCCTAACAAATCTACACTAGAGCTACACTCCAACAAGGTCATTCATTATCATACAGAAGATACAGGTTTCATGATGGCACAACATCCAACACAAATGTTAAATGGGTCAAGTTGCAATACACAGAAATCTAGAAAGATTGTCATGTTGAGATTCTGGCACTGCCACAGTGTACAGCTTTTGTATCAGACATACACTATTTCTATCTTTGAAAGAGGTATGTCACAGTCCACACTTTTTATCACCCTTTTTTCACACCGTTTTCCAACTGTCTGAATTGAAAATCAGACATGGGAAAAGTGAACTTAAAGATCGGTGCTCCCAAACTCGGTAGCATTGAACTTAAGCTATTTAGCTCAGCTGTCCGATCTCATGCTCGGATGGCCAAGCTGAGAGTGGTACAAAGTGAGGCACCATAGCATTGCCCTCTTTGAAACGTAGAATGTAGACGACATTTAGGTGTACTCCCTCTAACCGGCTTTTTGCCATGCATATCTAAAATGACAAATAGAGTTTTTTCTGTGGATTTCTATTTTTGGGAAAGTGTTTTACAAAAAAAGGTCTTATGAAACAACCAGTCAGCCAAACCTATACAATGTAGATGTCATATACTGCACACAAGCATGCACATGCGGTAGGTGAAGGATGAATACACCGTGCATAACATCTGCAACACATGTTTTTTTAAGTCATATGCAACACATGTATATCATATGAAATAAATAAAGAACAGATATTTGTGTGACCACACAATCAGAATGTAAAGTCACACGTAGATACCGCAACCGAGTTTCAAGAGTTCCTGCTACAAATAGTTCATCTATAAAGAGCTACATAAATCCTTACCTAAAGATTGGCTCTTCACAACATTCTTTAGAGTTTTATGCTCTTTAAGGAAGACATTTTTCACAAATAGCCGCAAAGATCCTCAAGCAAAGAAGCAAGTCTCTTGGTTTTTGGAATGAGCAGGATCAGGACTCCGACATGAAGAAAATTCTGCTTCTTTCGTCCTATACGCTAGACTCTTATGTTATGCAAGTACATCCTACAAAAATGGTAGCACCCAAAAGTATAAACGTGTTTTCATCGTTACGAACTTACTGGGTCATCCAAGTCAAAATCTTAAAGTGTTGAGCGGAAAAAGTTCCACTATTATAAGCACATTTGACTTTATCCTTTTTCCAATACGTGACTATTCTAACATCCCCCTCATGTGTAAGCTTTGTCACATGGACCATGATAAACACGAGGTGCATGGCCCATATCATATCCATGAGCTTTGATACCATAATGAAGCCATTAGGCCATTGTTGAGACAAAAAAAATGAAAAGAGAAAAAAGAAAAAACAAGAAATGGGGAAGAAACCTACCCATGCTCATCCCCCCCCCACTCAATCCACCTATTAGGCCCCTTGGGGCCTACTCGGACCGGATAGGCCCCCCTTGAGACCTATCTGGTCCCATTCGCATCTCTCTTTAAAAACAAAAAAAAGGTGTTTGGGCCCAGATAGATCCCCAAAAGGACCTATCCAGACCGGATAGGTCTCCCCAATGACCTATCTGGTCCGGATAGGCTCTCCATGGAGGTAACCGTCCCCTAATGCCTATAAATAGACTTTGTGGCCCCCATTTCAATAGGGACGGATGGATGAAGTCCATAAAAGCGGGAGGAGGAGAAGTAATATCCTAGTTCTTTGGTTTGTGTGCCTCCACTAAGAAGGGTGTGTGCCCAACAGGGGTTGCACATGTGCCATCGGGGTTTGCAAATATACCCCTATGGTTGTGCCTTATGTAACTCCTTAGTTTGCTTGTATGCCCTCGTGATGTGACTATGCCCCTTGCGTCATTTCTTAAAGAGGGATCATGTTATAATTTTTCTTTCGGGGAGCACTCCCTCCCGAAAACCCCCGGCAAGGGGCGTTGTCCCCTTGACCGTTACAACCTGACCGCACAGGTTGATCCGCGGCGATGCGCTGATAGATGCATGGAGATGTACCTCAATCCATGGGAGCTCAAGAAGGAGAAACAATCTCCCAAGTGTTTTTGCCTTATACGCCTCCACCAAGAAGGAACTTGTCCAAATATTTAAAAAATATCCTTAGCCTGTTCAAAATCATAGAAAAAGTCCATGTTCAGTCCAGAAATTACAAAATGTCCTGGTCTGTTCAGAAATTACAAAAAAATCCCTACATTGACTGAAAATTACACAAATACCCTTGTGTTATTCATAAATTACCAAAATACCCTTGTCCAAAAATTGCATAAAAAAGCCTAAACTTTGCAGAAATTGCACAAAACTCTTGTTTTGTCCCGAAGTTCCCAAAATACCCTTATCCAGAGTCGTGCACGACTCTGGGGAGTAGAACTATGTCACTTTTCTGAAGCGGTGTGCACTCTCCTGAACTTTACTTAAAGCTGACTAGGAACTGTTCAAACCCAAGAACCCTGATGCTCAAGAAAATTACGTGAATACTCTTGCTGGCGGGAAATTACAAATGAACCCTAGAAAACTAAGATATGGCAAATAAGTCTAGGGACATAATGAAATTGCAAATAAATCTTAAAAAATTAAGAAATGGCAGATAAGTCCAGGGAAATCCAAAAATTGCAAATAAGTCATGGATAGTCAAGAAATGATAGGAATGTCCAAAAAATGATAAAAATCTAAAAAATATATAAATATACCCTGGGAAGTCAAGAAATGACAAAAATGTCTTGAAAAGTCAACAAATGACAAAAAGATCTAGGGAAGTAAGAAAAATTACAGAAATAAATCTAGAAAAGTCAAAAAAATTATAGAAATATCTTGGAAAGTCAAGAAATGACAGAGAAGTCCAAGAGAGCCGGAAAACTGCAATTGTCCCCCAAAAAATCAAGAAATGGCATAAATACTCTGGAATTTCAAGAAATGACAAAGTGCCCAAGAAAGTCAAGAAATGACATGACTATCCCAGAATGTCAATGAATGTCAGAAATACCCCAGAACGTCAAAAAATGACGAAAATATCCTGAAATGTTAATAAATCACATAAATACCCTGGAATGTCAAGAGATGACAGAAATGTCCTAGAGAGTTAGGAAATGATAGAAGCACCCGGACAGTCAAGAAATGACAACGATGTCCAAGAAATTAAAAATTACATATATATCCTGAAAAGTTAAGAAATGACAAATAAGTCCAAGAGAACTAAAAAATTATAGAAATACCCAAAAAGCAAAGTGCATAAATACCCAAAAGGGTCAAAACCGTAGAAATACCCGGCAAGGGTTAGAGACTACAAAAATACCGAAGAAAGGTCAAAAATTATAGAAACACCCAGAAAGGCTTAGTAATTACAGATTTACCCAAAAAAGATCCGATCATGATAAAACTCACATTCAAAGGCCATATTTGGACCAGAAGCAAATTCAACAGCCCAATCCTGGCCGGGTGTAAATCCAACCGTCCAATTGAGGACAAAAGTAAATTCAACGATTCGTAAAAAGTTAGGAGCAAATCCAACAGTCTGAAGATGACCAGAAGCAAATTCAACAGTCCAATCATCAATGGAAGCAACCCAGAGATCAAAGTGTAAGCAGAGACCTACTCAATGACCAAATGGTGACCAGATGTAAACCCGAAGGCCCGAATACATGATCGGGGCCAAATGTAAAGATCTCAAGAGACCAATTGTAATCCAAATTACATATATTCAAAAAAAAACTCTTCAAGTTTCTTGCAATAGTATGTATCTCTGATGGGCGATCATCAAGATCATATTCATTGGACAAAACTCACAATATCACAACAGATATTGTAGAGGCTAAAACGGTATCTTTGACAGTTAATCAAGGATATTCGGACTTTATGTCGCTGTAAATAAATGCTGACTGCGACCGGTATGGAAATGTCGTATACCCGAACCCTAAATCGTCTAATAAACCCAATGCACGGAGTTAAAAAACAAGCTATTTAAATAGCTAATAAATGTGCATTTATGTTCAACAAATGAACACTTGTTAAAAAATTTCCGTGTTCAGCAGCCATCCAACTCAACCCCGTGGAGAGGGGTCCACCATTATAAGCACATTTGATTTTATCCTTTTTCCAATATGGGACTATTCTAACACTTCCACATAAAACACTAACATAAGCTTCATAGTGGGGAGACTACATGGTAGTGTTCACATGATATGAGAAGGGAAAGGATACATGATACATTGCGGCCTTTTCCTGTCCTAGATAAATCTTTAAGGGAAAAAATTTAGCATTCCTTGCATAGCCATAGAAAAATCCAATTTTGTTTAAGACTTCAATAAGCTAACATAAAGGCCAGAGCAGATCCAGACAAAGGGCCCAAAACTGGGAGATTCCTTAGTGAATAATATGCTCATGGAAGCCATCAGGTACTGCCGAATATTAGGACAGTTGCGGGCTAATTCTGAATGTTAAACCCATGCAATATCACACGGATGTACGAAACAGCACAAGTGAAACAAGTAATGAGTATGACGTGGCCAAACTAATAATGTTTGACACTGGGGTGTGTCTAAGACAGAACCACCAAGAAAAAATAATAAGTAATGAATTGGCCAACGAACAATATTTGACATTGGAGTGTCCCCACTTGCAGAGTCCAACGTATGGGACAGAAACCACGACTGTGCAAGAATGATTTTCTGGAAGGTGGGACAGTGATGGAGGACTAGGGACTGCCTTGAGGACCTCATTTTGAGGTGGAAAACCAGGTGGACTGACAAGAAAGATGGCATAGTTTCAGAGTACAAGCAATGACTCATAAAAGAAGTCCCGCATCATCATGGAGAGAATCCTAGATTGGTCAGATGCTTGGGAGGGAAGAGAGCTCAAAAGGGATCCTTCCTCTGTAACTTTTTGACCACACACCATCTTGGTGCAAATACCTTTTGCTCTTGTCAAACAGTGGGGGTTCTTTTTTTGGACAGTGTACCATCTTGGTACGTATGCCCTTTCTCTTTTTTAACAATGGAGCTTGTGTACCATCTGGGTACGTATGCACTTTCTCTTTTTTAACAATGGAGCTTCTTTTGGAAGGGGTATATGGAGAAGGATACTTTTGGTCGTTGAATCTACTCCGTCTAGAGGGATTTGGCGAAGCAATTTTTCTCTAAACTTGCACACCCGTCTTCTTCTAAGTGAAATTGTGGTGCTATCCACTTAACAATCCACTCGAAATAAAAGATCCTCAGCACTGAGTTAATACTATTCTTAACCTACCGAAGTTGTTTCTGATATTCAAACCAGCACCAAGGTAAATATTGCCTCAGTCGAGAGACCCACATCATGCAAGAACTAAGTTCACAAACCTTGATAGAAATCAAGCAATAGTGAAGTGAAGCAAATGTATTGGCAACCATGCCAACGACAACGACAAGTAAAGCAAGCATATGATTTCTATTGATTAAATTAAGTCCACCCGATGTAGAATTGGATTTCCACTATTCGAGTGTAGGCGAAGAATTGGAACAAAGAAAAACCGTAGAACGGAGAAGCCAAAACCCTGGGCATACAAGAGGTAAGTTGCAATGAAGAAAAATCTTTTAATCTTTTAAAAAGAATGGCAACCCTACCTCGTCATTGAATTCAGGAAAAAAGAAACCCCCTTGCAAAAGGAGAAGATTGTGTGTATCCGAATTCGGAAAACCCGCTTCCATGTTTCTTTCAGCCACAATTCGTCATAGCAAACCAAAAAACTAATAGTTGACCATCAAAGCCTACAGAAGACTAAGGAAAACAAGCTGCCCCTCAATCACAAAACCACCATCCTTTCCCTCTCAGGGACCAGGAAGAACCAAAGATTCAAGAACACCCACACAACTGAACTAGGAACATTAGAAAGCTAACGAACAAGCAACAGTAAGACCCTACCGCAAATTTTGATGGGTGCTTCGAGCTCCAGGAGATTGGGCTGCTGCATGAATATGTCCCTCGACACGATGCAGAGCTGCCGGATCTCCGCCTCCGAGAGCTGCACCTGCTTCCCGGGCTTGCCCCGCACCAGCAGCAGCCGCCTGATTATGTCGTCCAGCACAGTAGCATCCATCTCGCCTCCGTCCCTCGCCACCCACTCCACCGGAGGAGACCGAGGAACCCCACGAAGCAAAGCAACACCAATTCACAGGAAGACGGAGAAAGAAACGGGTGCTTGGCAGCAGCTTCCCCTCCACTGTCAGAGAAGCCGCGGGGGAGGGAGAAGGCTGCCCCTTTCCTCCCCCTTTCCCCTTCTTTGGACGCCGATCCTGGCAGTTCTGAAGAGCTTTCCCTGCATACCTCCTCGTTCCCCGGTCGCCGCCGCTGCTGCTGCTGCTTCAGAAGAGATCAAACGCCGAAAAAGGTTGGTTTTTTCACCTTCCCGGCGCACTGCGAAAGAAGTGGCAGGGGCGACCAGCGAGGAGAAAAAAGAAAAGGGAATCTCCGAGATATTTACATATGTAGCCTCTCACCTCTGATATTCTATTTATACGTTTATTTTCTATGTTGTTATGTTATATGCATCTATAATAAGCAGCATTATTTAGTTCTAATTCTTTTTTGAATTTTTGTAACATTAGAAACGAACAAACATTCCATTTAAAATAGGGGAACTTAACTGAGGATCCCCAGAAGAGCTGGTGACTCCGTAATAGTTTGTTTTGACGTGATTCTTCGATTTTAAAATCACCGTCAAAACTATTTTTGTTTGGATGGCCGTAAAAAATGAAACAAGGTTTTATTAGTTTAGTTGTGGTTTCAAATATTTGTGCTCCTATTTTGATTCCATGAATATTAATTGTAAATCAAAAGAAGAGAAACTTATTGTCACCGGGGACTACGTAATCTCATCTACACTATTTTACAATCAAACAAATAATTTAAAAACATTGTAAAGCTAACCACAGAGTTATACAGCGTCATAGGATTTAACAAACAAGTCCCTAATGTACGTTTATTGTTTTATCAACAGACCTATTTTCTGATCTCTACCGTCACAGTGAGACTAGCTATAATGTGGTAGCAGTACTACAATACTTAACAATGTCTTATCCTACTTATTCTCGTAATGCAGTAGTAGTGCAATAACATTAACACGGTCTAATGCCGTAGCAATAATGCAATCTCCCTCCCTCTCTCTCCCCACGATCTCTCACTCAAGAGGCATATGGACATATTGCTAATAGTGCGTAACAAAAACCGCATGGTAGATTCTGCATTGTTGTCTTCCCCACCGGTGTCGATACCTTCGCTCAGTTTGGGGTGTTACACACACACACACACACACACACACACACACACACAGAGAGAGAGAGAGAGAGAGAGAGAGAGAGAGAGAGAGAGAGAGAGAGAGAGAGAGAGAGAGAGAGAGAGAGAGAGAGAGAGGCACTATCACCCCCAACCCCACGAGGGTAGGGGTTGCAGAGAGAAAGAGAGGGAGAGAACTAACAGAGGGGTAATTTGATCTTTTTTGAATTACTTTCGATGGAGATGGAATAGGAGTGGGATGAGCACGGTTTGATTTAGTTTAGTTTGAAGAGATTTTTTCTTAAATCAAATTAAACCGAATTAATACGTCGACTTGAATCAAATCAAATTAAATTACTTTGAAATCAAATCAAATTAATTCGATTTCAATTATATTCATCTCCCTTTTTTGAAATTGGATTGGATTCAAACAAGAGTAGAGAAAGATAAGATAAAAGAATTTATACTAAATAAAATAAATATTTTAAAAAAAATAAAAAGTTGTAACTTGTAAGAACAAGCTCCATACTATTTTTACATAAAAAATTAAGAATTTTAGTTATAATAAAATAGAAAGTGATTTGAAACCTATTTCATAGAGTCAGAAACTCAATCGGGATGGCGGGGATTAGACTTTTTGAATTAAGATTTATAGTTACATAAACATTTATATTAACTTAACAAAAATATCCTTAAATTCAGATTATTCGAATCGATTCGATTTCTTAAATTTTAAAATCAAATCAAACTAAAATTTTTAACACTGTTCGGTTTGAATTCAAACATAAATTTTTTAAATTTCAACACAAATCAAATCGAACCAAATTTATCCGTTCGATTTGATTTTCGGGTTGAACCCAAATAATGATCACCCCTAAATAAGAGTAACTAGAAAATAAATCTCTTGATAAAATAAGACTAAACATTTGGGGCAGATTTGATAATCGCTTGAGTTATCCAACTTGACGAGAGAGAGTGACGGATCCGATCCGCTCTCCTCACACCCAACCCTCTCTAATCGAGGCAGGGTGGTGGGACACGAGTAAGTCACCCCCACCCTATTTTCAAATTGACTCTCGGTGGATTTATTATAGTGATCGATAAAAATAGTCACCCCCCACTATCAGGGACTCAGAATTATTGTCCTTTTAAAATACAACCAAAATATATATATGTGAAACATTAAGAAGAGTATAGAATAAAATAGGGGAAGGTTATGTACGTGCAGACGTGATCGTTTTACTTATGTGAGCCAGTTAAATAAAAGTCAGTTGGTTGTTTATTATTCTTTAACGAATCTGAAGTTGACTTCGGCGCAAATAATAAATGTATTACGAGTCAATAGCGTCACATTCTTCTACCACTTGTATTTTTTCAACACTTCTTTTCTATCATCACATTTGAAAAATCAAACAATTAAGAATACCAAATTTAAGCTCGACACTCTTAAAATCAGGAGCATTAAATTCAAGTTTAGTGTCGATCTCATCTCAAGCATTCAATTACAAGATCGAATGACGCGTATAGAAACGATAAACGGGGTAGCATAGCAAAAGGTGCTGTGTTTCGTATGTGTAATAATATGAAAATCCCGAGGATATGTGAGGGAATACATAGATAACGAGGTAAGTGTTGAATAGAGGAACGCACGCCCGGCCGACTGCGGCCGACGGACGGCTGGACGTTGTCCGGCGGCGAACATATAGAGGAACGCACGCGTGGCCGGCCAGGAATTCGTGGGGAGCACGCGCGGGGGCTGGTGGCATGCCTGTGTAATGTTTTATATATTTAGAAATATATATATATATATATATATATATATCAGTTGTGCGTCGTGTGACTTACCAAAATTGTGCGGCTGCACTATATTATTATTTATTAGTGTTATTTTGTTTGCCCTTCCACATTCACGTGGTTCAATGAATCATGTACTTGGGAAATTATTAGGACTGTTAAAACGGATTAATTAAGAATCTGGTACGCACTTGGTAATTTTGAAAACAACAGATGTAAAAGTCTATATATATATGATTCCCCTCACGATTAATGCGGCATCACTTTTGTGTCTTCTGGTAACAGCTTAACAATGACCTTTAACGCTTGTGATCAATTTTCTTGTGGATCACAGCAAACCAAAACGTGATACAAAATCATGTCGCTATATGTATCATGCTTTCACATCACCCTCCGAACGTTGTACGTAATCCTCCCTCCCGGTATATATATATATATATATATATATATATATATATATATATATGTATGTATTTATGCCTAGCTTGTCTAACCACATCATGTATATTTTCCTTCTTGGCTCAACTGATTGTCATCTCCAGCCGAACTTCTTCTCCAACAGATAGTAGCCAGTAGGTAGGTGGGTAGGTAGGTAGGTAGTAGCTAACACGTTTCGCCTCTCGTCCCTAATCACACTTGAGACCGACCCAAATGGTTTATAAACGTACTCGATCGGAGTCCTATCGAAATTGATATTGGTGTACGTACGTAGTCGCAGCTTCCGCCGATCCTACTGATTTCATATTTTAACTCTGGGGGATGAGTTACCGCAGAGGAGTTCCTCACGGGCCCTTCTTTGCTAAAGAGTTAGTTAATCTCGGGTTAATTTATCGTCGTTAAACTGTCCCAAAGTAAACTTATTTTTGCTTTAATAGTGGGAGAGTTAGCTCGCCCAATTAACCAGGTGGCTGAATGTCGTGAGTTGATAAATATTTAAGTTAACCCAGTTATTTTGATGCGAAATTATCCAAAATGTCCATGCTTATTGTTCACATGCGCTGTAACGAGAATGTGAATGAACAGTAATTCTTCACACCAACAGTAAAATCATGATGAACAGTAAACCAGAGAGAGTCGTCGGGGGAGCATCAACGAGCGGGCAAGTGGGGTAGGGTGGGGCGGGGCGAGGGGACGGACTCATCGACAGGAGGGCATCAGCTTCTTGTTGATGCTGTTGTTGCCGCCTGTGACGCCTGGCGGGCGAGGCAGGGGGAGCGTGTCGATGGGCTACTAGATCGACGATAGCGAGTAGGCATCTGGCTGTGCTACCCCTCCGCTTTCTCTGCTGAGAGGAAGGAGAGCGAGGATGGTGGGGGGTAGAGATGGAGCATGGGGAATGAGAAGATGAGGTGTACGATCAAGGCGGGCGGGTGGGCCGGACGAGGGCGAAAAGGGGAGCCTAAGAGCGAGTGAACTTAACCCACCTCCCAGTCGGAACCCGGAAGCCAACGTTAACTCTCCCCTACCCCATTCTTTTAACCGGGTTAAGTAACTCGGTCTATCTATAAGCATGTAATGGGTATAACCAAGACACGTAGCCAAAGCGGGACCAAAAGATCAGTCGGTTCAATTTGTATGTCAAGTTAGAGGGGGGGGGGAATAAGAAATCCATGTCACCTAACATTTGAGGAACATGGGTCTACTGTCCAGACATCCTCCGCCACATGTTGGATAGGCCTTGTTGATGGAGGGGATGAACCTGGCATGAAGTTGATTGCTGGGGGGAGGATTCACGGCACCTTGCCAGATGATATCGTGGAGATCTTGGGGGATGAATGTTCTCTGACACTTGGAGCGTCCGAAGCTCTTCAAATGTTTGCTCGATAGTGGAGGAGGCTGGAGGAATTCTTTCTCGGAGGACATGATGGCCAAGTTCTAGATGTAATTAAGTTCCCCACCGAGGTGAAACGTCAAATTAGAATGTCAAGGGAAAGGCATTGTTTCTCTGGGAAGGGAATATCAACCATGGCATTTCTGGGGTGAGGATCAAATACTTGCAACTGGGGGGCCCTCGCCATCATTGTCTTTATATACCTTTCGTATTCTCCCCTTCCTTTTTTGGTGACAGATCCCCATTAGCTTCGTTATTACTGGCAAGGACAATAAAATCAGGGATCCGTCCTCAATTTCAAACTGATGTCTCCTTGCCACTCCTTGTCCACCAGAGACTGCTTTCCTTTTAACTCCTTTCTAAAGTTGACCATCACCCTCTAGACGTATGAGCAACTGCTTATTGCTTAATGTTCCTATAGGATGCCCAACTTTGACAATTCGCTTTCTTGTACCACTCGTGTTGTTTGATCTTTATCCACTTGTAGAACATCACTTTCTTCCTATCCAAAGATTGAAACCATCAATAATTAAAACTCTACCTGGTTAATTAAGTTTAGGGGGAGTTGAATTGCGAGTTGGATGGCACTGATTTCTGGATACTGAGTTGGGTAGTAAGTTCCTGCCCACCGAGAAGAGGGTGCCAGCTTTCCAACCTGCGAATTTGTTTTGGATCCTTGGTCTCTATGTCTATCACCGTGCAGAGATACCGTCAGCACTCACTGATGTTATAATTGATGAAGTACAGAACAGCTCTTCAGCTGATCGGTACCTTTTCTCATATAAGGTAATGGGAAGCGCACTGACGTGACACAATCCATGGCAACGTTTCTGTGGAGATCGTGTTTCACGGAATAGAGGCATGTCCCAACAGTTTTCATTACAACTTTCTCCTCGTTCAGCAAAGATGTGAGTACCTCCCGGCAAACGATATAAACATAAGAGGAGAGAGACAGCATCTAACATCTTCACCTAACCCCTCTTCTCAGTAAAAATGTGGCCACAGGACTGTGAAAGTAGAGGGCCACTCAAGACACAGCCGTACGACTATAAGTAACTCTAGCCTACAGTACCCACATTTGCCTTAAAAACACTTCGTCATGTACTAACACCCCACCAACCCTTCACACCCATGAGAGCCCCTCTGCCTTTAGTTACCTCCTCTCCTGGACACGAGCAGATCACTGAGCCATGAACCAAGTCTACTACTATCTTTTCATCCACGCATGTACACTCCAAGCTCCAGAACCTCACGAGTTTTAAGTGTCTCCAAGGCTTCAAGCACCCTTTTAGCACCAAGACAAGAACACACCCCAAAAAAGAAAAAAAAAAGCGCAAAAGTGCTCCACAATTGTCCTCAGTGAACCCCTACCGGACAGCGCGAGCGTCCTTCACATCCCCAACAGGCCTACACTATCTTTGCCAAGTTCAGTTAACCCATAACCCGAGCCAGAGCTGTCCCCCTTGATGGGTCCCCGCCAGGGACTGAGCTGGCCAGGTGGAACAGTGCACCCCCCACCCCCCCAATCATGCCCCCCTCCCACCCCCCCCCCCCCTCCGTGGCGTACCTCGTCCCCGGTCGCAGTTTGCCGCCGGTCTGCTTCGCGTGGTTCCGGGTCTTGGGATCCCCGGCGCCCACAACCGCGGACCAGGACGCCTTGTGGCTTCTTATCCGGAGACCCCTCCCCCACGCATCGTCATAAATGAGGTGACACTGTTCTGGTAGCTTGTGGGGATGCCAATTGTTAGTTGCTGGATCACCTATCATGGCGGCGGGTCGAACGTTTTCAGCTGATAAGCTCGAGCTTGGTCTTGTCGCTTTCTTTGTTTATAGTG
This sequence comes from Amorphophallus konjac, assembly GCA_022559845.1. NCBI lineage: Eukaryota > Viridiplantae > Streptophyta > Magnoliopsida > Alismatales > Araceae > Amorphophallus > Amorphophallus konjac. The sequence continues at coordinate 119,462 of JAHNEJ010000053.1, forward strand.
GATGCTCAGTGGGTACAAGTGTTCATAGGTTTCGTGCGGATTTGTGTTGGAAGTTTTATGGCCTTGTAGCTGTGGAAGGGATGCCGAGGTGAGATCGGATTGGAGCAGAACAGAGCTTGCCCTCCCCGTTTCACCACCTCATAATTTCATTGCCTTAGTTCGTTGATGCAACTTCTCTTGTCCACTCCCCCAGGCCCCAGGGATGAGGGGCAACTGATATGGTTTGCCAGATTATTTTTCTACTTACTGTGATTAAGACCCGTGTAATATGGAAGGTGAAAAAGGAACCCTCTCTCTCATTCCAACTCAAATTTTTAGAGAGGAAGAACAGCAGTAGGAGGAAGTAAGATTCCAAGATCTCTTACTTTGACAGCCTAGCCATGAAAAGTGGCGAGGTGCCAAAGACAAAGAAGAACCCAAGATCCTTTCGCTCCTATCATGATTAGAACCCATGTAATGAAAAGAAACAAGAAAAAGCACTAAAAACTAAATTTCTTCCCAGCTCAAACTTTTTACAGGGGAGGAACAGAGCATTCAGGAAGAAGAAAGAACCCAAAATCCCTTACTTTTACATCCTACCCATGAAAAAGAAAGGAGGCAAAGAGAAAGAAGAAAGAGAAGAAGAAGAAGAAACATGAACAGTGGCTGTTCCCCTCATGTTGGAGAAAAAGGGTAGGGAGGAAGAAGAAGTGCGGGAAAAAGGAGGTGGCTTTCACCAGGGCCTGGTGCCCTCAGACGCCATTAGAAGCTCCTCCAGGTAGTCTGCACCCAAGTCCTCCAGCTCCACCACATTCCCCCCGCCCACCTTCCTGGCCTTGCCCTTCCTGCCACCGTGCCTACTCCGCAGGGAGTGCCTCCGCTTCAGCGCCACCGCCGGGGAGCCCCCCTCGCCGCCGCACTCGACCCCCCGGAGCGACTCCTGGACGCGCTCCACCGGGAAGTTGAGCACCGCCATGGGGCCCCGCATGGAGAGCGCCGCCTGGTCGTAGGCCAGCGCCGCCGCCTCCGCGCTGTCGAACGTCCCCAGCCACACCCGGACCCCGTGCCTGGTGGAGTCCCGGATCTCCGCGGCGAACTTCCCCCACGGCCGCCGCCGGACCCCCCTGTAGCAGTGCTTCTCCCCCTTGGCCGCCGCCCCCTCGTCCCCCTCCCTGCTCCTCGACTCCACCTCCTCGTCCTTCCCCGTCGTCTGCGGCGCGTTCGCGCCGGGGATGGCCTCGGCCAGCATGCCCAACAGCATCATCTCCTCCGAGTCGTTCTCGTCGAACGGCAGCAGCTGGGCCTGGCGCAGGATGCTGTCCCAGGAGAAGGGCTCCGGCGAACCCGTCGACGACTCCGACGACAGCTCGCCGCTGTGGGAGGGGAAGCGGAAAGAAGAACCCATGTGCAGAGCACCCTGAGGCAGGGCCCGGTGCTGTGTGGTGGCGATGGCGTCGCCCCCCTCCTTCTCCTCTTCCAAAGCTGGTCTTAGCAAGTTCTGGGTTTGTCCACGAAAGCCCCGGCCAGCGCTTAAATACCCAAATCAGATGGGGGAGTTCCGGGTCGGGAACAGTGGAAAGGAGGGCGAAGGGGAGGGACCCGCCACCGCTGTTGGACGAGGGAGATGGGGCCATGTCGTGGCGTGGCGCGGGGCCAAGCTGGGGTCGAGCTCGGTGGCCTCGGCCGGGGGGGGGCGGGGTTTAATGGGCACGTGGGTCAATGGCGCACGGCGGAGGTGTCAAGAAGAGGTATCCGCTGACGTCAGCGCACGGCCGTGAGGCCCGACGAGGTGGCGCCGGGTGAGACGTGCCTGTGATGGCACAAAAAAGGAAAAAAATATAGTTCGTGTTGTACCACTACTATAAAATGAAATGTCAGTTTCTTTTATAAAAAATGGCTGTGTCTTTTTTTTGACTACGTAACGATTTAATGTGTACATCGGTCTGTGGCAAGTATTAGTGTATTACATATCTTTAAAAAATATTTTTATACTCTTATTTTTAAAAAAATTATCTATGCATCCCTATCTTATCTTTTTTATCGTAATGTCTCTCAAATCTCTTAACCATATTCCTCATATCCATTGGGTTAAATCCCTTATAAAGGGCGGTAACTTACTCACGTGAGTTTATCATTTTACCTTTATTTTTATCAAAAAGATATATATAGAGAGAAAAAATGGGCAGCAATTGCCCTCTCCGATGTCAAAGAGAGAGAGGGCGCTAGAGGGGGTCTCCCTCTCTGACGTCCGCAACCTTAGCAAGTGCACATAGAGAGAGAGAGAGAGAGAGAGAGAGAGAGAGAGATGAAGGGGAAGGGCGAGAAAGAGGGAGACCACCTCCGACGTTGGCACAGTATGTGAGTGCAGAGAGACAAGGAGAGAGAGAGAGAGAGAGATAAGGGGGAAGAGACGAGGGTGCCGGAGGGGCAGACCCCTTCTGGCATCGTCACCCCCAAGGAGTGTGTGTGCGCGCGCACACAGAGAGAGAGAGAGTAGGGGGAGAGAGCAAGGGGAGAGAGACATGGAGAGAATGGGGGAGAGGGCAACGGATCCTCCCCTCTAGCATCAGCACCCGCTATGAGGGTAGAGAGAGAGTGAGCGAGTAGGGAGAAGAGAGAGGATGAAGTGAGAGAGAGAGCGTGCAGGGGAGGGAAAGGGTACCAAAGGGGGAGACCCCCTCTGGTGCCATCACCCTTACGGGTGTAGAGAGAGAGAGAGCAAGGGAGGGGGAGGGCACCCCTTGAGGGTGCAGAGAGAGAGTAGGGGAGAGGGAGAGAGGAGCGGAGTGAGAGTGTAATGCCCCAGATTTTTTCGGATATTTTTCGAGTCTTTTTAGTGAGTCTCGGAGTGTATTATGTGCTTTACGAGTGTTTTTCCCTGATGTGCCTTCGGAACTCTGTGCAGGGCGAACCGTGGCGTTCTCTGACTCCGAGATGTTACCACTACGTTGTGTTCTTCCCGAGAATCGCGGAGGTAATTTTTCGTAATTTTCTGAATTTTTAGAATTTCTGGGTTTTTCTATATATCAACCATTTTTCTCTCTCCCCCTCTCATTCTCTCTTTCTCACTCTCTCTCATCTCTTTCTCTCCCCCTCTCCCCGGGCGACCGACGGTGGCGGAGGAGGGCGAGGCGGCGATGGCGGGAGGCGAGGAACGGGGAACGGGTCGAGGATCGAGGGCCGGTGGCGCGTGGAAGCTCGGCCGCGGGTTCGTGGAACGACGAGGGTTTCACGGTGTTTTCTTCATGGATCGGCATCCACGGCGCGTCGTTTCTTTGGTGGAGGTAGGGAGATGGACCCCCAGCTCGTGCATTCCCTTTCCCGCAAGTTTTGTAGGCCGTGGTGAGTCCAGTGGGCGTATTTGAGATTTTTGGGGCAAAATCATATTTTGGGGAGAGTTCGCCCGATCTATAGATTTGAGCGGCGATTCGACGTTTTGATGGCTTAGAATCATGTTAGTGATCCCCAAGGGGCTTCCCCCTTGATTTCCCCCTCTCCCATGGAGGTATGGGGGCTTGGTTGCCATTTTTTGTGCTTGTTCGGCGTTTTTGCCGCCGGAGCGCTGTGGCAGTCGTTCCAGTGACCGCCACAGGGTGTAACGCGCCCAGGGAGGTGCGTTACACTTCGTTGGCTTTTGGGCGTGGCATTCGTGGGCCTGACGGTCCCACGATAGACCGTCACAGTGCTGTGACGCCCTGGTGTTAGACCGTTACAGTGATTCCGACCGTTGGTTTATGACCGTTGGGGGTCATAGACACCTGACGCACCCAGAGTGGGGCGTCAGGGTAGTGTGACGCCCCTGGGTAGGAGCGTTAGAGTTAACACATCCACCCCTCTCCCTAACGCACTTGGGTAGGTGCGTTAGAGAGCGTGACGCACCGAGCGGCATGCGTCATGGCCTGTGTTATCCTGTGGCCTAACGCACCAGCGTGATCCGTTAGGTTCCGTAACGCTCCTAGAGGAGCGCATTATGTTCAATTTTCACTCGTGCCCTTACGCACCTATTTAAGTCCGTCAGGTGCTGTGACGCACCAGCGTAGACGCTTTAAGTTCGTTTCACACCGAGTGTCTGACGCTCCTGAGTTGGACCGTCAGGGTGCTGTGACGGCCTACCTTTAGACCGTTACGGTCTATGACGGCCCAAAAATAGACCGCCAGACACTGTGTTATGCTGAAGTGGTTCTTCGTGCTTGCCGCGATCGTTTCGCGTTGTGTAGGTGCCTAGTCGACCCGGTTGCGACCCAGTGGTCGACTTGCGGTCTTGTGAATTCCCCAGACACCCGTGGGATTCTGTGTCCGTATTTTGAGGGTGTCGGGAGGACTGTGCTACCTCGTTTAGCGTGCCCATGGGTTTGAGAGTCCGGGTGACTCCTCGTGTTCCGGGCTTTATGTGTTACTCTTGATTGAGTCATCGTGCATCGGTGTGAGTGCGGCGAGGGTTCCCCGCACGCCGTGAGTTTCTTCGGGAAGAGGTTTCCGAGTAGGCCATGAGTAAGGCCTAGAACTGCAAGTCCAGTTGTCCAGCCTTGGGTTAGAGGGTTCTCGCTTTTCCCTGAGAGTGGGATTCGGTTTGGCGGCCTGTGAGCTGCCTTAGGAACCGTACTTCTGCATTTTTACGTGGCCGGGTGTGTGGCCTGTGGACTGTGAGTCCCGTTTCTTTTCCGACCATGGTCACCGTGTGACTGTGCTGGTACGTGGGACGGTCCCCATACTTCGTTAGGTTTGGACGTTATTTTCCGTGGCTTGAGAGTCTACTCCCTCAGCGACTCTCCACTAGTCGTAGCCTGCTTACACGTTTAGTGGTCCCACCTGGGAGTAGGTGGAGAGGCTTACCCTGAGGATGATTTTTAGACTAGTTTTCGTCGGGCCCCTCGTCGTTAGCCAGAGTCCGGCTCAAGGGTAAAACCAGTTAGAGGACAGACCTAGGACGCATGGTCTGTGTGTGCACATGTGGTTGGAGGCAGTTGGACCCACGTCGACGGGCGTGACCCCAGCTAGTCACTTGCTTTGTGGTTACTTGTACAATCTCTGTGCCTCTAGTAGGCACTACCACGTCAGGCAGGGCACCTGCGGTGCGGTGTAAGACGTCAGGGGATGCTACCGACTGTGCTTCTAGGGGGAGGTACTCCTGTTCTTGACAGAGAGTGACAGACCGTCAGCTTCAGTGACTTCGACCTTCGTGTTTTGGTCATGTTGACCGTTGAGTTTCGATTGTTTCGCCGTGGCGCGTGTGTCAGTTCTCGTGCCGTGAGACTGGTGCTAGTAGCTTTACCGATGTTGCATCATGTTGGTACGGTTTCTGCGACCGGGTGGTCGGGGTTGCACCTTGGACAGCGTGTCCAAGTTGGCCATGTCCTGGGAGACAGGCCTCTACGGCGTGGTTGCCGTGGGTTTTTACTTTGGTAAGTGGTACTAGTGTGGTTCGGTAGCCCCCGACTGTGAGATCGGGGGGTGTTTCTGATACAGTAGGAGTAGTTGTAGTGTCGAGTTTTGACCGGCCACCGGTTCGCTGTTCCTGCTGTCGTTGTAGCTTTCCTTTTCGCTACCGCCGTCGTTTCCGGTGGGGGTTCCGCGGGATCCCTGCTGAGTCCCTATTTTGGAGACTCATTCCCTGCTTTTCAGGTGTGGCGGTTCTTCCTCGAGATTCGAGTGTGCGATACGGAGGTTCTCAGTTGTCAGCTTGCCGGGCCGAGTGTTCACTCGACATGTGGTACGCTTTACTACTTTAGACTATACTTTCAGTTGGACAGGACTCTGTTGTTGTAGTAGTTGTTTATTTATTTCTGTTAATTGTTGAATTGTCCTGCCTTATTTCTTATTTCTTTGTGCCTCCACATTCCTTTTAGCCCTTCCGAGCCCTCCCGACTCGTGGCCGGCGGTTCGAGTCTCGGGTTATCGGGCCTTCTCGATAATCGGATTCTCGGGTCGTCACAGAGAGAGACCCCTCCGACGTCGACACTCCCCACATGTGCATAGAGAGAGACACACAAAGGGTGAGAGAGTGAGTAGGGGGAAGAGAGAGAGGAAGGAGTGAGAAAGAGAGTGTGTGGGGGACAGGGGAGGGCGTCGGAGGAGCATACCCATCTGGTGCCGGCACCCCCTACAGGTGCACACACACACACACACACATGGCGCTGGAGGGGAAACCCTCTCTGGCACTAGCACCCCTACAAGTGCAGAGAGAGAGAGAGAGTGCGAGGGGGAAAAGAGAGGACAGAGAGAGAGTGTGTGTGTGGAAGAGGGGGGGGTGTCGGAGGGGGAGGTCCCCTCCGACGCTGGCACACCCCGAGGGTGCAGATAGAGAGGGATATAGAGAATGAGCAGGGGGAGAGCGAGAGGACGGAGTGAGAGAGAGAGAGCACGAAGGAGGGGGAGGGTGTCGGTACCCCCTACGGGTTAAGAGAGAGAGAGGACGGAGTGAGAGAGAGAAAGTGCAAGGGAGAGGGAGGGCACCATAGGGGTCTCCCCCTCCTACGTCAACACCCCCTACGGGTGTAAAGAGAGAGCGAGTAGGAGAAGAGAGAGAAAGGAGTGTAAGAGAGGGTGGGGGAGAGCACCAAACTGAATCTCCCTCTCCAGTGTCAGCACCCCCTACAGGTGAGAGTGCGTAAGAGACGAGATGAGACGGAGTGAGACAAAGATAGTGCCGTGTGGAAGAGGTTGCCATTGGCACACCCCCTGACCTCCGACCAACCTTTGCACCCCTCGACCTCCGACCAATCCATGCAACACCCCCTCACAATCCCTTACCCTCCGGCCCTGATGCACTCACTAGAGAGAGAGAGAGAGAGAGATTTAACTAGGGATAGGTTAGAGATTTTCACCTCCCTCACCCACCTTCAGTTAACTACGGTAATAGCCCGGGCATGACATAGGCACAAGGATTTGTTTTTAGGATTTTAGACATATCACGGTAAATAAAATAAGGGTAAGAGTATAAGAGTAGTTGTGGAAGATTTTGGAGGTCTAAAAATAATTTTCCATATTTTGTTTAGTCTATGTGCTAAATGCATCGGATAACATGCACCGAACAACGAATCAACTAAAAGACAGTGTGCAATATGCAGCAAGTCATTCTCTTCTTTCAAAGATGTAATCTTAAGTTTATTGTATTCTTAATAAAGTGTGATGAGATTATTAGTAGATTAATTTTCATAAAAAAGTTGTTTGTCCAAATTGTTTGTGAAGATTGTGGTGTGGGGAAAGGGGATTGATCATTTATTTCACTCTTTAATTAATTATTAGTCATTTAGATTTTAGAATGAGTATTGTTATTCTCTTTTAAGTTGGGAGAATGGATTCACCAAAAAAAATTTTAGCAAACTTATCTGACACATTCAAAATGTTAAAAATATCTTTCTCTTTCTCGCTCCTTATTACGGTTGGGTCAAATATCTGAAATGTAATCAGATTGAGGGCGCGTTTGAGAACTCAATGGGTCATAGATTATGGCCTAGTAATCTTCACCCATCCAAAGTTCCACTAAATGTCTAAATGTCATATCAAATTATTCAAAAGTCATAATCTAACTTTTTAGAGAGAGATACGATGAAAAGTCTCCACTTTCCATAATCTCTCAAAATCTCCTTTTCATTAGATTATTCTCACTCTATAGGATTATGAAAAAAACCATAATCCCATTGAGTTTTCAAACAAGGCCTTAGTCCGTAAGAAAATTCTCATCATCAAAACCCTTTATGCTCTCGCATCCAACATTAACCGGAGATTTATCTAATGAATGTAAGTGGTTTCTTGGCAAGTGAGATGCACCTCGAGAGAGTATAAATAATCTTTTCTCTTTAGAAAAAAAGATTATGTCAAATTTATTTGTTCTTTTTCATTGTTTGAGAAACCTAGAGAAACTTCTGAACTTATTCTTCATCTTTGTATGAGTTTGAAATAGGCAACGTAGGGGATTTTCCTAGTACCACTTGGTCTCCCAAAAACCTCGGCAAGTCCGCTAATGTTTAGAACCCTAAAGTTACTTCCATCAAGTATTTCACACCATTTTAAGCATTGATATCAAATGACAATCGTAAAGTCTAAAATATGTCCCCTTCATCTTGTACTATATCTTTGAGATTTATTTAATAAAGAATAACAGTTTACCACCTTTAGGAAACCTGCAACCACTAGAAAGAGCGTCAGAATGATCCTTGATAGAGATCTTAGAAGACAACCTTCTGATGTTTAAGTCAGGACCGTACGAGAGAGCCAAAGAAAGTTGAAGAGGGAGAGAGTCAAGAGCATGTAACATGGAGACAATGCTCAGAGAGTACTCAGAGAGGTGGAGAGTGTTCGGAGAGACATGAAGAGAAGAACCAGGATGGGACCTCTCTTTCACCGCTATCTTGCTAAAGTCACCTTCCGTAGCCGCCTATGTGAGCATGTGAGGAGCTCTCTCTCTATGTGTAAATCTCTCTCTACTAGCAATCTAGATTTATGTGCCTTTGTCTTCTTTTTCCTTCTGTTGTCTGTGTCCCCTCCGTAGTCCCGTCTGGGGGACTATTTATATAGGACGCAGTGGTGTTCCGACTTAGTAATGGCGTTATTCGTGGAGTAGTATCCTGCTTCATCGTGAGGATCACCCGTCGCCCACTTGCCTGCTCCCGGAGGGAAAGTCTCGTGGCGGGCATCTCGACGACGTGTACGACCCGGTCCTCGTCGGGGTAAGTCTCGTAATGAGATCCCTAATATTCATTCGTTCGCGAGTTCTACGGCGTTCGGAATGCACACGTGAATATTCTGCCTGTGAGCTGGTGAAGTTTTCATGGGCACAGATTGGACCATGTTTAAAGGGCCACCGGTGGGTCAGGGTCGACCATTACGGGCTTGGTCGTCATAATCCGTAATGGGTCTAGTGTTATCGGGCCGCGCTGGACCTGACAAATTTTTCCTTCCTCAACAATCATAAAATATTTTATCTAAATTTTATAAGGTGTTTGGGAGCACTCTTTTCTTTAATCTTTTTCTCTCTAAAAAATAATTTTACCTTGACTTAATTTTTAAAAGTGATGCAAAGTGATCTTAAATCAAGATTTTTTAAAAAAATTGTATAGACTTCTTTGGTAGATAGTTTTCAAAGAAAGCTTTTTTTCCTTTCAGATTTGGAGTAGTTGATGTGGAGGCAAGATCGGGATGAGAGGCCGATGCATGCAACAGTCAATTTTGTAGCTCCACATCAAGGATGGAGGCACCGAGGATGTCAGTGGCGGCTGTAGGACTTGAGCCTGAGGTGGAGTGCCAAAACCGACTGGGATGTCTGTGGAAGACAAAGAAGAGTGTAGACGACGATCTGCAAAGGTCCTAGGAACACTCCGAGGATGCACTCCAAAAATCACCAGGATCGCAACGAAAAGCAAGGGAAGGGACTGTGGATGAATCGTAGAAGTCACATGAGTAGGACGAGGAAGATCAAAAGGGTGGGAGAGAGGGTTTTAGCGTGGGGAGGGGAGTGGCTGCCCCCCCCCCCATGGGTAGCATAGTCATCGCCAACAAGGAGAAGGTGGTGGCTACGTTTCTTTGATAACTACTCCGGCCAGTTGACGTCGCAAATCTGGACAAGGAGAGAATGTGCAAGGTATGCTGACATCATAGGTGAGAGGGGTTAGGCGAGTTTGGCATCACAGGTGATAGAAAATAGGTAGAAGAAGATGTGAAGAGGAAGATTCATACATGGTTGCCTTGAGGTCGGTGCCATGGGTGCCCGCAGACATGGGGCCATTGTCGCAAAGTTAGATGGTAGGAAGGGTAAGAGGAGAGAATGCAATATGCACACAGTCGCGAGTTGGTGTTGGAGTTGCGACGGGTCGATGTTATTTAGAAGAAAAAAAGGTGAGGGGTTATTTTTATTTTGGAGAAGATTAACAAAGGATGAGATTCCATGCTAAAAAATAAGAGAGACCCTACCAAACGAGTATTAGTAGAGATCTATTCCTAATTTTTATTGGGTTTTTTGCATATTAGTCCCTATAAACTTAGTGAATTACTGATTAATCCCTCCATTCATAGTATTATTTCAATAGTCCCTATAATCTTAGTCGTTACATGTTTAAGTCCCTACCGTTCATTCAGTTAACTAAACTATAGTTACCTTATACTAAAGTTAACGAAAATACTAACTTACCCATGGGTTAAGTGTGAGAGTGTGAGAGAGAGGGGTGCCTCCCCCCTCCCCTGCAACCTCCCCCCTCCCCAGCCCTCCGGCTCCCTCTGGCCGCCCTCCCCCCTCCACCTCCCCCTCCGGCCTCCCTCCCCCCCTCCCCCTCTCCTCCCCTCCCCTGCTACCTCCCCCCTCCCCAGTCCTCCGACTCCCAGCCTCCCCCCCTCCGGCCGCCCTCCCCCCAACCCCTGCGACCTCCCCCTCCCCCGCCGGCCGCCCTCCCCCTCCCCTGCGACCTCCCCCTCCGGCCGCCCTCCCCCTCCGGCCGACGCGACCCCCCCTCCCCCTCCCCCCTCTCCTGCGACCTCTCCCCTCCCCCTCCGGCCTCCTCCTCCCGGCCTCTCTCCCCTCCAACCGCGGCCGCCTCATCATCATCCTCTTCCCCCTCCCTGGACTCCTCCCGCCGTTGTTGATCCCCCTCCCTAGACTCGTCCCTGCTGTAGTACCGCCGCCGTACGGAGAGGAGGCCCAGAAGCAGTCGGGCAGGCAGGTCGCTCGGTTAGGGGCAGGCGGTGGTCGGAGGGGAAGGCCACCGACGGGGGGCGGTTTCTGGCGGTGGCGCAGAGGTGGTGGGAGAGGGAGGCAGCGGCCGGGCTCGCCGTGGTGGAGGTGGTCGGAGGTGTGTGGAGGTGGTGAGGGTGGCAGGGGGGCTGCCGCAGTGGCGTGTGCAACGTGGTGTTAGAGGAGAAGAAGGCTGCCGGGGGTGGGTTGGTGGCTACGTGGCCACGACCGGTGGCGGAGGGGAGGTTGCGGGCTGGTAGCAGGAAGAGGAGAGGCGGGCGATCGGCGACGTGGTGTGGGGTGAGAGAGAGGGAGAACGAGAGAGGGTGAGGGTGGGGAGTTGGCCGGCAACGTGGGGAGAGGGGCGACGGTGAGGGAGGTCGGCGGCGAAAGGGGTGTGCAAGTGGAGGGGCGGTTGCGGGTGTGGCACAGGGAGGCCGTGGGCGCGGTGGAGTGGCCGTTCGCGAAGGGGAGGGGAGGAGGACAATCACAGTGAGGAGGTGCAGGGGTGTGGAGAGGTGCAGGTGCAGGAGTGTGGGGAGAGGTCGACCTCTCCATCAAGGAGCGTCGACACTACGGACAATCCAACAAGCAACACCTTCTATCTAGCCACGAAAGGTCGACCTCTCCATAAGGAGGTGTCGACACCTCACAAGGGTCCTTCAACAAAACAGTATTCAAGCATAAGCATCCAATTGTTTCAACAGAAATGAACCAAAATTACTATAGAAGATATTTTGTTTGAAAGTGAACTACAGAAGACATTAAACAAGCAGAAAATCCATGAACTGATAGAAATAGAAAGGGGCCCAATGCATCATCTGATTTATCACTCAAACCCTCACCTTCAAGTCTAAGACAATGGACGCCAATTAGTTTTCAAATTAACTAATACGTGCATTGACTATGTATTAAACAGAGTCCACAATAAAATTCAATTAACATGGACACTCTTTTAAGGGAACAAAGGGAAAAAAGATGGTGAAAATAAGAACATGGATGAGCACAGAGAATATAGTCAATACCTAGACCCATGATCCACCAATCCAGATTACTGAAATTAAACAGCCATATAAAAAAGTAAAGATATTTTTTGCTCTAGAAGATGACAGACATTCATTTAAAAAGTACCTCTTATCTCTCTGAGAAAGCGCAATAAATCATAAACAAAGTGATTAAGCAGGGAGGAAAAAAAAGACCTTATTGACATTCAGGGAACGACGATGCATACGAATATGACGCCTATAGTTAACTGGAGAGCAAAATTCCCTAGAACACTTATCACACTTTTGCAACTACATCTTTGAAGGTGACAACAAAGGCCACCCTGGAAGATCTGAAACAAGAAAGTAAATTCGTCTAATGATCAACACTAGTTGCATCAATCAGAAGTAAGACCTACCACTAGCTACAACCCTAAGATACCTCCTTTTGACACTTCACATACATTTTTCACGCTCATCATTTGCCTTTGTAGCAGCCCGAGCAAATGCAACAATAGCTTCTGGTATCTTCAGAGCTTGCATGTGTTCAGAAGAGCTCTTTGTCACCCTGCTAGTGGATTTCATAAGGTTTTCAGGTTCCTTGATCCCATTACTTTCATATGCAAATGAACCGAGGCCATTAGAGTTTATTTGTTGGCGACCATTCTCTTCTATTGTGTTATCAACCTGTAAACCTCTCTTGCCACTCCCCTGATACTCTAAGGCTTGAAGCAACTGTATCCACTGGACATGGCTTTCCCCAGGACGTGAGAAAGAAAGAAATGGTTCTTTTCCTATTGCTTATATGATGTCATTTCTTGTAAGGTAAGTCTAAGGTGTCTAGCACAATTCAAGAGATCATTAAAAAAAAGTTGAAAACTTGACAGATGAGTTCTGGTTACAAGAAGTCCATTGCAGACATGAACTTGAAAGATGAAGCTTATACTTCTGATGGCATTGCACTAAATCGGGTATCTGGAGCATCAACTTATCCTCATTTGTATACATTTTTATTGAACAAAGAAAAATTTATGGTGAATGAGGTTTTCAATTTCTCAAGAGATGATCTTCTAATTAAGGACATACTGATATTTGACACACATGCTGAGGTCTTTGTATGGATGGGTTAGTGTGTTGATCCTAAGGAAAAGTAGAAGGTATTTGATATCGACCAGAAATATATAGACCTTGCAATAGTTTTGGAAGGCACTTGGGCAACCTACTGTGAGATTCCAGATTACTAGACTGTAGAATACAGTAGCATGCCTAATTCACACATTCCAAACCATGTCACTTGATCATCAAACCATGTCACTTGGCCAACTTTACCCATGTCACTTGCTCTATCACAAATTCTCCCTGATTCAGCCAAACCAAAATAAAAAAGGAAAGGTGTGAAGGATTTACGGCTGGGGCGTCTGCGGTGGTCGGTGGGGCGTCGGCGGTGGGGCGATGGGGCGTCTGCGGCTGGGACAGTCCTCTAGAGGCCTTGCGGTGGGGCGTCTGCGGCGGCCGGTGGGGGCAATCCGCAGATTGTAACGGCGGTAGGGCGTCTGCGGCTGCATATGGGGGCGGTGGGGTGTGCGGTGGCAGACGGTGGGGTGAAGGGTTTCACATGGAGATGGTTATGAAAAGGATAGTTTAAGATTTTTAACTTTTTTTTTACGGAAGGATGAAATATTTCATCGAATATCCAACTGTTTTAACGTCGATGAACTGCACGAGCCTTTCTGCTAGAGTTACATGATTTTAAGAGTTTTTTAAGCAATAGTGAGATTTTAGGGACTAAAAAGTAATTCGTCATATTTATAGGGACTAATATGTAAAAACCCATTTTTATTTTGGGAGAATAAAGAGGTAACAAATTTCAACCAAACACTTATTAGATCTTTATATTACCTTGCCCTGGTTTGTGCTACCTGGTCTAAATTTTCAGAATGGATTTGTCAGCAACTCAGATACAGCAATTTTTTATGTTGTTTTCCAAACATAAAGTTATATATACGTGTAATTCTGAGCATTTAAGGCCAATTTGATAATCGAATAGTTCCGATTAGAATGATATAATTGCGGTCGATTGGGTTGTTCAAGTTCGAGTTATTTCGACATAATCAGAGTTGGGTAAAAATTTTCTTAGATTTTATCATTCGAGTTGGAGATTGCGAATATATTACCCGATCTTGGTTAAGGGTTGGGGGTGGATAAGTTACTATGGGTGACGTATCTTAACTCATCCTAACCGCAGAACAAAGCCATCCTTACGGGTCGTTTGGTACGGTGTTAGAGCGGGGATATCCCCGCTCTAATCCCGTTCTAGGTTTGGTTTTGTTAAAATGGGCGGGAATAACTCGGATTAAGGAAAATAAGATTAACCCCAATTTTGGGGTTAGAAACGGGGATAAGTCATTCCAACCTTTTGTTAGAATGATTTATTCCCATTTTTCTAACCTCATTTCACACATTGTGTACCAAACGTATACGAGAATAAGACTAGACATAAATTATCTTAGAATGACTTATACATATTCTCCTCAAAATTTATCCCGATATCAAACAGTACATTAGATAATTTAGATATATAGACTTAAACGCAAAGTGTGAGAGAACATTAAGCTATATGACTAGCCTGATCACCAAAACTTAAAATTCGCAGAGATCAAGTTGAGTTCACTCTCGAATCAAAACTGATGTTACCGGAGCCAATAGGACACATTCTGTCCCTCATCTGAATTGGCTGGACCAATGCGTGGATGGTGTTGCTGACAAAGCATTCAGGCGTGCAGTGACTATTTTCCTTTTGTCTGACTCATAACCATGCATGTCTGCGAGTAATTGAATTGAGTTATTCCAATTTGATCAGTTGTGGTCCATTTTGATAAAAACGAGTAAGGGTAGAATAGGATTAGTTCTTTGCCTTAATTATTCTGTCTAACCGAGTACGGTAGCCCAGGTATGATATAGTGAATTATTTGATCACTTGGTCCATTTTTATATTCATTTTGTTATCAAACTCTACCGCACTTAACCTTGAAATAAATTTCTTAGACTTATCCTAACTAACTTATCCTAACCGGTTATCAGAACTAGCTTAATTCATTCGTAAACTTGATCACCAGTTTAAATACTTTAAAAAGTTAGCTTGATTTGTGATAACAATAGTGGGGGGTGGCATCATAGAGGTCCTCTGGATACGAGATCTAAAACGGGTTAGGGGGCGGGGACCCAAGAAAAATTATAAAAAAAATAAGAGAAAGGAATCCCATCAAAGCATGAGATAGCCTCCTAGATTACATTTTTTAAGGTGCCCAGTATTCCAATTTTTTTATGCCGTCACTGTTATGCGTCTAACCCCAGTACGTGATGGATGGATGGATGGATGGCGGTCCTCCATTAGGATCGGGGGTGGTGGTGGGCGGGCAAGAGGACAGAAACATGGCGAGCGCACGTGTCACGCCGCCATAGGTCAAAGCTTACAGGGTTTGACGGTTCGCCGTGGACCACGATGACGTCACACGATGCGTACCTTACTGCACTGTTGTTTATTATTAATAATGCAACATACAGTAGTGATGTTTGCGGTCACCAGTTGCCACCATGGACCACGACTTTTCCCAACAAAAAAGAAAACCGATGATTTTGCTGTGGTGGGCCCAACCCACACTCATTGGAACGGAGGAGGGGTCATGGCCACCACATTATTTTAGTACTGTTTTTTTGGCGAGTGACGCTCTCAGAAGAGTCGTCCCGCTCGGACAAGGATCACATATAGATACCAATAGTTTATTATTAACATTTTGTCGGGGGAGGAACCCTTTCTTGAAGCCCATTAAGCAGGTCTTGAATTCAAACGTCGGTACTTTTCTCGATGTGCAAGGATAGCCAGCTGTGTTTGCCACAGGGGCTCTAGAAGAAAGGCCCCGGAAAATTGCTTAGGTTACCTAGACTAGATACCACCATGTACATTATATATATATATACATATATGTATTAGACGAAAGTTTAACTTACTAGACGAAAGTTCCTTGTTCTCATTTATACGAGAGAAGGTGATACTAGAATGCAACTTTCTTGACCATTACATTTTTGGGTTATTTGCATATCATTGTGTAAGAAGGCCTCTGAGAATCATTCTTGTAAATTAATTAGCATGCGTATCATCACGTAAATCTAAATGGTATAAAAATATCGTATTTATTTTTAAACATATCATTTCTTCTTATCAAAATTTTATATAAAAGAATTATGTTTAAATGACATTTATACGTTATTTGAATTAATCGAGTGATATGTCTTCTAATATATTTTTAGAAATAATTATTTTATAAATTCACTTTTAATAACAATTTTTATATAAAAACTCCTTTATTTTTTATGATGTATCGAAAATTCACGTACAGCTACACTACTTTTCACGGATCCAATTGAACTCAGAGTCTCACTAGCTAGGGCAACAAACGTCACGTGAGGAGAAAAGTAAACACGTGAAAAGGTCAAACATGGTATAAGGATTTTACTACCTTGTTAAAGATAGATATCGAATAATTTAATCTAATAGACAAAAATCTAAAGCCCCCTTTGATATAAAATCATTTTTGAACCTTATATATATTTTCAGAGGCTGGAATATCAACATTGTAGTTAATACACAAGGAACTTCGAAAATTGGTAGCGAAAGGGGGAGGAAGCCGAAGTTGAACATGGACAGGGGGGAGGAGAGGGAGTCTTGAGCCCCCGCAACCCCCCCCTAAGAGTCTAAATGGTGGCATTTTCAATATATATTTAAACATATGTCGAATTTTTTAAAATAGGAGAGACTCCCGTGATCTAAATGATAACATTTATAACTATATGCATGTAAACCTATACTGAATTTGCCACAGTAGTACAATCCTATGAGATACAAATATGAAAATTAATAAAGCACAAAGTATTTTTACTTACTATCATTAACAACAATTCCAGGTTGCTACTAATCCAAATATTTAATTTATAAATTGTAATTTGCAGAGGTGAGAAAATAGTCTCTCCAATTCCTTACCACATTTTTAATATTTATTTTTTGGAGAAGATCGTCCGGTCACCCGTGGAACAACCCTCCGATGCTTAAGTCAAGACATTGTTACGAGGGGATCGATGGAGGATGGAGTAGAGAGAGTAGGCTATGAATCGTTTGATCGAGCTTGGAGTGATGGTCAGGCTTCTGAAGGATTGCTCGCCACACTCAGCGGGTGCTCGCTAGACTGGAAGAATACTCGGAAGGGGACCGGGCTCTCCTATGTAGAAGTCGCTCTCTAGAACTGTCAGTCTGTCGTAACGTGTGTCGAAGTCTATCTTGCCATATTCATGTCCGTGTCCCTCTCTGTCCTTGGCGAGAGGTCTATTTTATAGGGGTTGTCCTGGCAGTGGAGGCCTATCCCTTAGCAGGGAATGACGTGAGTCGTGAGATAACGTCTCCTCGCAATCGTGAAAAGTTTCTTAGTGAGCATCCGTTCCTCCGGAGTCGGACGACCTTTAGGCGAGTCTTACGGCATCCGTGGGGCGTGCTCGCCTTTGTTGGAGTCAAAGTCGAATGGCGAGAGTAACGTTCGGTCGCCGAAGGGTCGTCCCGCATCTGATATATCCGAGTTGATGTCCTTCGTGGGGTGACGAATCCGATGACCGACCCTATTGGGTCGCCTGTCGTGGGCCGTGACTGTCGGGAGTCCATCATACGCGTTACAGACCTTGGGCCGACGTGATCCTAGTGTCAATAGATCACGCATGGGTAATGTCAATTTTATCCTCCTCACAACTAATACAGGAAATTATTGTAAAGATCCGAACCAAACGCTGCCTATAGACTACGACAACTCTCGAATGACAAGTATGGTGTCGGCTGCGACCATGGCATAGTTGATGTTTCATTACACGAGGGGAAAGTCTCGGTACGTACGGAAATCTACCATTTGAGGCTTCAAATTTATAAGCAAAGATTACTGATTTATATTCGAAACATCACATCGTTGTCCAGCACTGGAATGAAGCGGCCCGTACGAATAGTACACGAATCCTTGTCGCATTATAGAGATGATTTAAGATAAGCTATAAACACGAGGGAGAAGACAAAGATAGTAGCTAATAGCGATCTAAGTAAAGTTGAGACAATGTTAGGGAGCATTTGGCAGCTGGATGCTAATTGAATAATTATTCCAAATCTTGACAAACAAATCACATGTGATATCAAACAAACACCACCATAGTGACATGTTAGGAATGTGTCAAGTAAGAATCAAATGCACAAGTGAATATTGAATTCATTGTCCCCCCTCCTCCAATGACGCAGTGGGCATCCTCCCTCGTATAAAATTAATGTGGGATACACATATAGACGAAGAATATCTGGAATTTGTAATCTCAAAATTTGGAAGTCTCGGAAAGATGACTATCAGAGTCCTCTCAAAAAATCTTTAGTATTTTACACATAATATCACGTGCATTTACATTTTAACTAGTATCACTAAACCTAAGAATGGAATTGAAGATGCGCGATCTCGCGCTACGTCCTGAGCCGCACGATGCTGGGCAAACTTAGGTTGTTGGTACCACGATTGGGAATCTGTAAAGTAGGAAACGAGTCAGAGGAGCTCAAGGTTGAGACCCCGAGGAAAACCCCCCGATGCCAAAGTCAGCAGAGTTATAGAGCGTAGGTGGAAAGAGAGTAAGAGAAGGATTGAAGAATACGAGATCGCTCACCACCAGTGGGTGTGGTGGTGTTAGGCGCTCAAGATCTACATGTTGTTGGAAGGTTTCTCTTGATTTATATAGTGTTCTTCTTTGTAAGATGTTCTTAGGAGACGGAGAGTATAGGGGACGTTACTCGGTCGTTTGTAACTTAGTCACTCGATCTCCCTGTACATTGACTCATGATCTTCCCTCATTCCGTTACGAACAGGCACCACTTGGACTTTTCCCGTTCGACGGTTGTTCGGACTTCCGGACAAGAGACCGCCTAAGAAGTATTGGTCCGAGCGTCTTTAGGATTCAAGCTAAATGAGTCCATAAATAGGGAGAGTGCTTGGAGATTTCGGTCTGTTTGAGTCGAGTTAGATCTGGTTGAACTGTTCTCAATCGTATGTTTGTTGAGTCGCTAATTTATCTCTCTCCAAAAATTATCCTACAACCGATGGCATATATATTCTTGATCCCTTCTTTCCAATGTTCACGGGGGCATGACCTTGGATGACTTTGTCAGAGGGAGTAGAGACCACAGCAGGTATATCATCGAGCTTAAAGCTTCACCTTGTCTAATTAATTAGACAGTAGCTTAATTAGAAGCCTCACCTTCTACGTGCGAAAGTTGCTATATCTTTATATACCAATCCTTGGCATTGAGTGCGTAGGTTCTAAATCTAGCCCAGGAAAAGGCTACTACTCTTTGTCTAACAGATCTTCCGACATAGTTAATGTTGGGGAGCTGCAAGAAATATACTAGGCACAAATATATGTGTAGTCAGAGAAATCAACACGGAAATAAATTCTATCCGCACACCTTCGGCGGATCTGTGCAATCACAATAATATCTACGGCATCCACACACGTACGGATCCGAGTCGAAAACACCAAACTAACACAAGAACAATCACACACAAAATGCACCGGATTTTTAACGTGGAAAACCCTCCCTCGACATGGAGAGGGAAAAACCACGGGGCAAACCGACAGCGATCCACTATGTAGAAATAGCAATACAAAGTTTCTCTTCTCTCAAGATTTGCCCAAATCTTGAGGTATACACACAAGAGGATGAAAAATACGGGATTACCTCAACCGGGATAAATCCTCAAAATGAGAGAACAAAATACCCGAGCTCACCGGGCTAATATCTTTCTCCCACTTTTCTTCTTCCTCTTCTCTTTCCCTTCCTCTTCCTCTTTTACTCTTTCCCTCTTGCAAGGGATGCTCTCGGGATGAAGAAGCCGCTACTGCCGTATGAAGAAGCCGCTGCTGCCTGTGTGTTGTTTTCTTTTTGGTGGTCTCGGATGTGTAGGGTAAAGCAAAAGGGGAGGGTATGTTATACCCCACCCCCCTATCACTTATCCTATGCTCACATGGGCTGGACCGCACTAACAATCTCCCCCTCCAGCCCATGGTGGGGGGTAGCACTAAAATGACTCCTCACCGGGAGTCCATGCCAGTCAGCCGCCGACACAACTCTAGTTTCTCTCTAGGAACAACCTTTGTCATCATATCTGAAGGATTTTTATCTGTATGAATCTTCTTCAACTTCATGTGTTGTTGCTCTATAGCATCTCGCAACCAATGGTATCTCACATCAATGTGCTTTGTACGGGAGTGATATGTGGAGTTTTTGCTTAAGTCCATAGCACTCTGACTGTCACAAAAAATCACATACTCTTCTTGCTTCAAACCCAATTCCTGTAAAAATCTTTTCAGCCAAAGTATTTCTTTCCCTGCTTCAGTTGCTGCAATATACTCTGCCTCAGTAGTAGATAAAGCAACACATTTTTGCAATTTGGACTGCCAGGACACAGCTCCCCCTGTAAAAGTAAATAAGCACCCTGAGGTAGATTTTCTGTGATCAAGGTCACCTGCCATATCAGCATCTGTAAAGCCTTCTAGAACTGGTTCTGAACTCCCAAATGTCAAACACACTCTAGAACTGCCTCTCAAATATCTGAAGATCCATTTCACTGCTTCCCAGTGCTCTTTCTCTGGATTAGAAAGGAATCTGCTCACTACACCAACTGCATGTGCAATGTCAGGTCTGGTACAGACCATTGCATACATCAAACTCCCAACTGCTGAGGAGTAAGGAATGATCTCCATCTCTTCCATATCTTCCTTAGAAGAGGGACATGACTTCTTGCTGAGTTTGAAATGAGCTGCTAATGGAGTACTCACAGACTTGGCATTCTTCATATTGAACCTGTCAAGCACCCGTTCAATATAATTTCTTTGTGACAACCACAATTTCTTAATTTTCCTGTCACGAAAGATATCCATTCCCAATATTCTGCATGCTGGTCCCAAGTCTTTCATATCAAAGGACTTTGATAAATCTGCTTTCAATTTATCAATCTCTTGAGTATCCTGACCAACAATCAACATATCATCAACATAAAGTAAAAGGATAATGAAGCTCACATCTGATAATTTTCTGAAGTAAACACATGCATCTGCAACTGTCCTCTGGTACCCATGGCTCACCATAAATGAGTCGAATTTCTTGTACCACTGTCTAGGTGCCTGCTTTAATCCATACAAGCTTTTCTTCAACCTGCATACCATGTGTTTCTTACCTTTCACTTCAAAACCTTCTGATTGTACCATATAGATCTCTTCCTCCAAATCACCATGAAGGAAGGCAATCTTCACGTCCATCTGCTCAAGCTCCAAGTCTAAGCCTGCAACCAAGCCTAGAACCACCCTGATAGAAGTCATTTTCACAACAGGAGAAAATATTTCATCAAAATCAATTCCCTGTTTTTGTGCAAAACCTTTCACTACCAATCTAGCTTTATACTTCAAGTACTCTGCATTTCCATCCTTTTTCAGCTTGAAAACCCACTTGTTCTTCAATACTTTTCTGCCTTTAGGAAG
Source organism: Amorphophallus konjac (assembly GCA_022559845.1). NCBI lineage: Eukaryota > Viridiplantae > Streptophyta > Magnoliopsida > Alismatales > Araceae > Amorphophallus > Amorphophallus konjac. The sequence goes on from JAHNEJ010000053.1 coordinate 140,687, forward strand.
GTCCACCAACTCATAAGTATTATTCAGCTTAAGTGAATTCATCTCGCTCTGCATGGCTTTGAACCAATTATCTTTGTCTTTATGAGATTGCACCTCCTCAAAGCTCTCTGGCTCCCCCTCCTCAGTAAGCAGCATGTACTGAGAGGGAGGATATTTTGACGATGGCTGTAGCACTCTGGAAGACCTCCTGATCTCTAACTCTTGATGCTCCCCCTACTCAGAAACCTCCTGCTCTGGCTCAGCATCACTGTCACCTAATTCTGGCATTTCATCACTGTCATCTTCACCTTGCATTTCTTCTCCATCTGTAAGCTCTTGCACTGGAGAAGGAATGGGTGCGAGATCTGGAGCACTGTAGGAAGATTGACCTTTCAACTTTGTTTCTTTGATGTCTTCAATATTCTGATCTTCATAAAAGATCACATCTCTCTGTCTGACCACTGTCTTCTTTTCTGGATCCCATAACCTGAAGCCAAACTCTTCATTTCCATAGCCTAAGAAAATACAAGGAATGGCTTTGTCATCAAGTTTCCGCCTTTGGTCCTTGGGGACATGCACAAATGCCTTGCATCCAAACACTTTCAAGTGATTGTAGGATACCTCCTTCCCTGACCAAATCTTCATTGGAATTTCAAAATCCAAAGGAACAGAAGGAGATCTATTTATCAAATAGCAAGCAGTGCGAACAGCTTCAACCCAGAAGCTCTTTGGTAGCTTTGCCATCCTCAACATACATCTTACCTTTTCCACAATGGTTCTGTTCATTCTTTCTGCTACACCATTATGATGTGGGGTGCCTGGTTCAGTCCTTTCATGTCTTATGCCATGAGCTGCATAATAATCTGTAAATTCTTTGGAGATGTACTCTCCTCCATTATCTGTGCGGAGACATTTCAACTTTTTGCTTGTCTCTCTTTCCACCATAGCATGAAAATTTTGAAATGACTGAAACACTTGATCTTTTGTCCTCAGCAAATAGACCCACACCTTTCTAGATGCATCATCAATGAAAGTGACAAAGTACCTATTTCCACCCATGGACTCCACCTCAAAGGGACCACAAACATCAGAATAAATCAAATCTAAAATGTAACTTTTTCGTTGTGATGAAGAACGAAAAGAAATTCTATGATGCTTTCCAAGTAAACAATAATCACAAGGACTAAGAGTCATACCTTTCATGGAGGGAATGTAAGACTTCCTCGCTAAAAGTTGCAGTCATTTCTCACTCATATGCCTGAGCCTTCTATGCCATAAATCTGGAGAAGAATCACCTTGGACAGCATTCAACACATCTTTGCACACTTTTACATGAGTCTTGTAAAGACTACAACAAGCATTTCCCTTGGCAACAATCAATGAGCATGTAGTCAATTTCCATTTTCCTTGACTGAATCTGTGCTCAAAACCTTGCTTATCTAGAGCAATACCGGAGAGAAGATTGAGACGCAAATCAGGAACATGCCGCACATCCTTCAAAGTTAGTGCATACCCTGCATTTGTTTGCAAACACACATCACCAATACCAACAACCTTTGAGTAGCTAGTGTTACCCATCTTCACATTTCCAAGATCTCCTGCCTTGTAAGATGTAAAGAGCTCCCTTTTAAAAGTTGCATGATAGGAAGCACCAGTGTCCACTATCCACTCTGAATCATGGCCTGTGAAATGCAAACAAGTGTCTCCCTCTATTGTGAGAATGACATTATCACCCTCTAACAATGTAGCTGCGTTGTTTTGATCATCCTCTGTCTTCATCTGATTTTTATCCTTCTTCTCTTTCATCTCTCTCTTCCATACCCTGCAGTTCCTCTTTAGGTGACCTTCTTTTCCACAATGAAAGCACGATCTACTCTTGGACTTTGACCTGCCTCTGGACTTGCTTTGACCCCTTGACTGATCATTATACTTTGATTTACTCCTCCCCCTGTTCTCTGTGACGAGAGCATGTGCATTATCTGATCCAGTTAATTTTCTTCTTGTTTCTTCATTAAACAAGCTAGCAGTAACTAAACTCATAGACAACACACCATTAGGAGCAGAATTGCTAACTGACACAACCAAGGTTTCTCAACTATCTGGCAAAGATCCCAAAAGCAACAAAGCCTGGAGTTCATCTTCTAAAGTCATTTTCATTGTAGCCAACTGATTCACCAAACTCTGGAACTCATTCAAATGCTCGGCAACACTGTTACCTTCTTTGAATTTCAAATTAACAAGCTTTCGAATAATAAAAGCCTTGTTACCTGCGATCTTCTGCTCATACAAGGATTCTAATTTTTTCCACAATGCTTGTGCACTGGTTTCACTCGAAACATGATGAAATACACTGTCATCTACCCATTGTCTGACTGTGCCAATGGTCTTCCGATTTAATTTTTCCCAATCTTTAGCGGACATAGCCTCCGGTTTGGCTCCATTACCTTCAATCGGATCATACAAATCCTTGCAATATAGGATGTCTTCCATTTTTGGCTTCCAAATAATCCAATTTGTATTATTCAATTTTATCATGGTGCTAGACGCTCCACTGTCCGACATTCCGACTCACAATAATAATGCCTGTAATTAAACCCCGCTCTGATACAACTTGTTGGGGAGCTGCAAGAAATATACTAGGCACAAATATATGTGTAGTCGGAGAAATCAACACGGAAATAAATTCTATCCGCACACCTTCGGCGGATCTGTGCAACCACAATAATATCTACGGCATCCACACACGTACGGATCCGAGTCGAAAACACCAAACTAACACAAGAACAATCACACACAAAATGCACCGGATTTTTAACGTGGAAAACCCTCCCTCGACATGGAGAGGGAAAAACCACGGGGCAAACCAACAGCGATCCACTATGTAGAAATAGCAATACAAAGTTTCTCTTCTCTCAAGATTTGCCCAAATCTTGAGGTATACACACAAGAGGATGAAAAATACGGGATTACCTCAACCGAGATAAATTCTCAAAATGAGAGAACAAAATACCCGAGCTCAACGGGCTAATATCTTTCTCCCACTTTTCTTCTTCCTCTTCTCTTTCCCTTCCTCTTCCTCTTTTACTCTTTCCCTCTTGCAAGGGATGCTCTCGGGATGAAGAAGCCGCTACTGCCGTATGAAGAAGCCGCTGCTGCCTGTGTGTTGTTTTCTTTTTGGTGGTCTCGGATGTGTAGGGTAAAACAAAAGGGGAGGGTATGTTATACCCCACCCCCCTATCACTTATCCTATGCCCACATGGGCTGGACCGCACTAACAGTTAATACACGGTTCCTCCTGTCCATCCTAATTAACTATTAAGTTGGTAAGGAACAGTAAGTTACAGTACATCCCACCAGTGTTCTATACGGAATTACATGTTAAGATTACTTCGTGATACCGGATCTAGAAAGATCCGTTGCACACTGTGTTGCACGTTCTAGGTGTGCAGTATCTTTAATTTATTTTAAAAAAATATAGTTATATTATTCTAATTTATGATATAAATTGCGTCATCATTCAGTTATTTAAAAACAAATAAATAAGAAATTAAATAAATAATATTGGTTTTTCTTTTTAAAATTAATTTATTTTATTTTTAATTTTTTAAATAATCATACGGTTACATAACTCCGACTCTAAATTAGAGTTCCTTAAATGCTATTCTAAAAAAATAAAAAATTAAAGACATTACACGTTGCACATCTAAAATGTGCAGCACACCTAAACGTGTAACGATCATTTCTCTACCAGATTAATAAAAGTGGAGACTACATCCTACGTACATCTTTGTGATCTTAATTATCACTTACCGGATCTCTTGGCGTAAATAATTATTTGGGTAAGCCACGTGCATCGAGATTTTGATATATTTGTGTTACTTTTAATTTAGACGCAACCCATCATCGCACACGAATCACTCTCCATCATATATACATAGTTGTGGCCTGACAGCATGCATGGCTCTTTTTTTTTTTGGGTGCCCCTCCTCAATAGTGGAATGGCCTAAATGTCAAATTAACCTTCTTTTTTATAATGCGTGAGAAAGCACTCCGTTCTTTAATTAGTCTTGAAGGGAGGGGGGCTGTCGAAAATACAAGTCAGGACTCATCATTCTCGGACGCATTTGGATCTGGCGTTTATCAAGTTCCGATGGATGCTTCCACCCCCATTACATAAATATATATATATATATATATATATATATGTATGAATCTGGGCTTGAAATTAAATTGATCTATCGTCTACATATATATTACGTTGTTAGAGCTTAAGGTAAACGCATTCTGTTTGAGAACTAAATCTGTGACCTGACCAATTTTACACGTTCACCAAATAATATATTTTTACAGATCCTCTGGGGTTAATTTGGTAATAAACTCGGAGTGTTACCCAAATCTAAACCGTCAGACGTTATACCCAAATCCAAACTGATAAAAAAAAAAAGGATCACAAAATTAGGAAATGGACTCGCGATGTGCCGCGAGAGAATCGCACGTATGGGCGGGATTCTTGCTGTGCTCGCAGCGCAATGTGCGGTGGGATCGTGCCTGCCGTCTGATCTGTCCTTTCGAACCCAATCAGATGGTTGACGCTTTTCTTTTATTTTTTATTTTTTCAATTTCTCACTTCGCACTTTGCCACCTATGTGCTGTGAATTGAAATGGCGCAAAATTAACATTATATATATATATATATATATATATATATATATATATATATATATGTAGCTTAATTAGAACAAGAGGTTCGATGTTGGGGACCCTCCTCTCAGCAGTAGCAGTAGGGTTGGGGAGGGGGGAGTGCGCGGTGACGCGATCATGCTGATTAATTACATGGAACAGTCTTTGGTTGCCCCCAAATCGCTATCCCCAATATCCATCCACATCCTCGGCCTGGTGGGTTCTTTGAACCTCGCTCGCTTTTTAACTGAAGTGGTCTCGGTTCAAAGTCCCCGGTTACATCGACACCTCTCTCTCTCTCTCTGGATATATATATATATATATATATATCACCAATACTACCTAGTGTGTCTCTCTTTCAACTTGATTTGTCTCTCTGAACAATGCATATATGTGAATGGTTTAGATTCTACGTGTGTTTGTTTATTTTATTTGTGGCTCGGCTCTTCGGTGCTCCGAAGGTGGTATCACCTCGTGGGCGCGCGCTCGCCCGAATTGAATTGTTCATGGCTTTTTGTACTCGAAACAACTGCGCCTCGACGGTCCCTCGCTCCGTTGTCCCCTCCTCAGCGTGGCATCACAGGCCCACTCTCTCTCTCTCTCGCGGAGGGACAGATAAACAGATTTATCTTAAATCTTAATTTTAGTTATTTTAATAGATGATAGATTAAATAAAAATTATTTCATCTTATTAATTTTATTAGATCAATTTAATCAGAGTATATGAGAATTATCCTTCATTATAATTAAATTAATTTTTTATTTTATTAAATTAAAAAAATAGATAAAATATGACTTATCCTCGGAATAAACAGAGGATATCCCTCTGTGAGAGGGTGACGAAGAGTTATTTTCCCCCGTCACTCACTCACTGCCATTTTTTGCTTCTTTTTTTACTTCTCGAAATCTATAATTTCAAGAGTCGGTGGGTGAAAATAACGTAACAGATGAGGCGCTTCTTTTTAGGGATTTGAAATCATTTGAGGTTGTATAGTCATCGACTCACGGTCACATGATGTCAAGTTCCAACTCCTTCTACACCGATTCTACACAGCCGGAATCCGAGGGGAAAAAATTGTTTTAAAATCTAATAAGATGCGTGCGTATCCCACTGGATCGATCAGTCCGTGGGTTCTTTAAAATGGGTGCGAATAATTTATTGAACCACTGGAGTCCTTTTTAATTAATGTTTCGCTCCCTATCAAGAAGATGTTTTTCTAATTATTATATATATATATATATACAAGTGATCTTTTAATTATCGTCCCACGATGACCATCTTGGTTCGAGGCAATGCATTTTTCTTGATTCCCAGAATTTTGCCGTCGTCCTCCTCCCCCGATCGATCACCCGATCAAAAGATCGTGGCCACCCCACAAATAACGAAGTTTAAAAATCCGGTGCGCCCCGATCTCCACCCAGATCCTGACATGCTGTGATCGAATGAGTGTTGGAGTTAGAAAGGAGATTGTAGAGATAATTTATGAAGCCATTTCCAGGTACTTGAAACATACATACATTTGTCCTATATTAAAAAAATAATAAGTAAAAAATTTATTTTTTAAAAATATTTGTTAGATACCTTATTCCCAACAACTAATGAGCTGTGAGACTCCCTATTGTTAACGTCGAAGGAGTGTGGTGTCTGATTTCCTCTTATATTTATGTGGATATTATTATAATAGTATCTATAGGGTGTTGTTCTAGACTATTTGTATTTAAGATAACACCTCTTGTAATCGTGTTATTTTTTTATTTTCTTTGAGAAGAAAGAGAACTCTTCGAACCACTTCTCTATATATATGTGTGATTTGATCTCTTCCTCCCCCTCATTTTCTTCGTCCTCAGCTTTTGTCATGAGTTACAGCCTTACAGGTACTCTGGTCCTAACAGTCAGAACTTTCAACCACGACCACCCTCCCAACACTGGCAGGAATTTTAATGGTACTAGTTATGATGTATTCTCCAAACCCCACTTCTTTTGCCGGGCGACTAGTACACATAGTAGGAAAGAGGGGAGAAGCTTCCAAGATGTCCTCCATCTTCGATCATCCAGAAGAAGCACATATATATATATATATATATATGTAAATAGCCTTATAATATGTCAACCTTTCTGGAACATGCATGAACCTTCTCCAAAAGCCTTCTTGTGTTGATCCTCGAACAGGAGGAGGTCGACTATGTCACGTGCCCGCGGCATCTATATATATATATATATAAAGAGGTCGTTCCTGTACGAAAAGACGAGGACGCGACCGGGCGGTCCGGGCCGCAGAACAAATTTTAATAAATGGGCGAGAGAGGCGGTGTCGGGTTTGGGTTTGCGTCCATTTCCATCGGGTGCCGTCCACACGCTTCGTACTTCATATTAATTTGAGTATATAGAGAGAGAGAGGGTTGGCTGCGAATTCTTTTGTTTTTAATCATTAAAAAAAAAAAGGTAACAACATACGTATAGAGAGATGTTTATTATTTGTATAAAATTCTCGCATTAATTGTGAAATTGCGGTATTAGTGTTATGCGTTCAAGATTATCTCTATAATTAACTTCTGTTGGAAATACTTCTAATATTCCTTCGCGACGGGAGTACTTCTTATATTAATGATTTTTGATGTAATTTTTAAAATTAATGATTGTTATTAGTGTCACACTAATTCTTAATACCTTTTTTTTTTCTCGGTCACACTCTCGTCTCGTCGGTCTGATTTAAAATTTGAACGGCGGTAACAAAAAAAAAATAAATTTAAGCTTAAGTTGAAAGGTCCTGCACTCAGAATTGTCAAACTTGGAGTTCCTCACGAGTCACGACAACCGTAGGATCTCACTACCTTGACACTATTGTCAAACTTGGAGTTCCTCACGAGTCACGACAACCGTAGGATCTCACTACCTTGACACCATGGTAGTAGTAAGTGACAAAAATTAAGGACGACGTCATCATAAGATTATTGATTAACATTATTTTATCAAGGGAGTTATTCGTTTCGTCTTGAAAACCCCATACAATTTTATAATTGTTTTATTTTATAATATTTTCTCAAATGTTTTTTGTTTTACTGTGAAGTAAAGTAATAATAGATGACGTGGTCTGATCACGTTCTCTTGCTTTGGTCTACACTCCACACGCCGGTTGGAAAGAAAAATTCGAAAAAAAAAATAAGTTGAACTTATTAGAACAAACTAACAAAAACTCTTGTCTTATTTATTTTACGGTCATCCAAACGGGATACTCCCAGTTTTAAAACCTAAGAATATATTTGTTTTAAAATTGATAATTTTAGAACCAAAAAAATATATTTACGTACGGAGGGTGATGGTTGGAGAATGTTTGCAAAAGAAATCTCCTGTGTGAAAATATTAAAATGTATCGAGTCGAGCGTCCAACTCAAAATCTAAGGTGGTAAGTGGAGATGGCTCGACTAATATAAATACATTATATTTTAATTCGTTTCTAATAAGATATTGTTCTAACACGTTTCTTCACGTACACGATGATTTAATTAGATGAGATTATGATAAATACGGTATATGCATCTTAAATTATAATAAAAAATTATAAAATTATATTAAAATTAGTAAATTAAATTATTCAAATCAAAATCTTACGATATTAAATAAAAAATATTTATTATATATTATATTTTAATCTATTTTCAATACCGAACCATTCGAACCTATAAACTGAATTAACTCGGCGCAGTAGTGGTGTGAACTTTTTTTTCAGCATCGCCCGTGGAGGGAAGGGTGATTTAGGAAGGAAGATAGATGCAAGAGGATTTCAAAAGTTTTTCAACATCCCTCGCGACCGCCGGAAGGGTGATTTGTGGATGAAAGGCGAGAAGCTTCCCCAGACGTCCCAACTTCCTTCTTCTGGAAGGCAAGGAGAGAGAGAGATCAGAGTCTCGTCAGAAGAGGACGTAAGAAAGCAGATTAAATGAAAGGCTCATGTCAACCTGTCCAGAACGTTGCCTGGATTAACGTTGTCAAGTCTGAGTTGATTTTTCAATAAGCAACGGGCGGGTAGTGGTCGTCGTCACCAGCGGCTCGTGTGCAGAGGCAACAGGGGCCCCGTATAACAAAACGTCCGAAAGGGACGTCTCCCCCAACGCAGGTGACAAGTAGCAGCAATGCGGGAGCAGCATGCATCCTTGTCCCCCCTTAATTTGGAGTTCAGGCTAACTCTTTAATGGGAAAAATAGGTTTTAAGTATTGGGTGTCTGGTTAATATAATAATTGATAGAAGGCAATGATGTGAAAATGAAAAGGTTTTAGGTTACACTTTGAGAAGAAATTTATTTAAAAAAAATAGAAGAAAAAAGGTATGAATAAACAAGAACAAAAATATCAATCATGGGTTTTATTCTGAATGAGATGCCGATTCTAATCGTTGTACTTAATTTCTGACTCTTTATAATGGCTGGATTCCCATATTAATTAAGGATGTAATACGTGAACGTTTATTTCAAATTACGTCTATGATATACTTGCCTTTATGCCCTACAGAGTTGTTGAATTAACTTTGTTCATCCACATCAATTCTGCAAACATTTTATGATGCATTTGGTTACATGTGCTATCGTGTGAGATATAGAAATCGTACAGATAAGAAAAAAAAATTTACTTAGAATGATAATACTTTATCTGATTAAACTATTTTAATCTTTATGCAGCCAACTGTGACATTTTTTGAAAAAATAAAGGTGGGAGTATGAGTATAGAAAGATAAGGACAAGATCAAGGCATGTATACTTCTTCTGAAAGGATAAAGAAAAGGATACATTTAGTATTTGAGCCCACTGGTAACCTTTCGCATCCCTAAGTATGATCACATATTTCCAAGAATTTAAGAGGTATAGAAGTTTAAAAGAAGATTTCAGATATGTAAATAAAAAAAGTCAAAAAGAAGAAATGTAAATGAAGGAGGAGAAAAGCTCACTTCATTCGCAAAGGTTGGGACGAGGAAAGGTGAAAGTTTCAGCATGCACAACCAGTCAAGGTTGGTCGATTCGTTGGGACGGATTAACTTAGATCCGTTCTCATGTGGTGGTATGAGTCAGTCTCATTTAGATTGACTTAGAGTCGACTAAGATCTAATCACCGAGTGATGTCTTTAATAGCATGGGACGACTCATCCAACCCGGATCGACTCGAGTTCTCCAAGATATGACACTAGTTGACCGATTCGCATTAGTGCGATACAAGTCAGCCAATCATATAGTTAGAACATAGGTGAACGATGTTAGATTAAGTGACACACTAAGTCATCTGATCATTATTGATATTCACAACATCAAAGAAGTTTTTTCTCCTTTGAGGGTCCTTTTATCGATAAAAAGAGATAAAAGTCTAGTCGCCTCCAGATGTAGCGAGAATAATACCTCAAATGAGACACCTTAAATTTGTACGTCTTCACTTACTATATATTTATGATATGCAATTATACTATACTCACCTACTTTCTAACCTAAAGCTCATCTCTCTCTCCTCTCTCTTATCTTATCAAACTCATTTGACCCAATGGAAAGATAGTGGTATATGACTTACTACACACTCACGATATACAATAAATATTATTTTTTCCTTTGCCTAAATTAATCAAAAATTCTAATAAGGATGAAATAGGATTTGATCATTTTAATCCGACTGCCAAGAGAACAGACCTCTCAACGACCCAAGGCACGGCCCAAAAAGAATTTTTTTTCAGAAAATTAGGTTAGTCTTGATCCAATCTATTTGTCCATACCATCAGATCATTAGCCGAACACTTCAAAAAAATTAAAAAAAAATTGACATGTGACACTCCTATCTGCTCAAAATAATGGGCCAACCACTTTGGCCCACTTAGAACTCCCGATCTTTATTTTTTAACTTTTTAAGACTTCTAAGTAAACCAGTCCAGACATGTAGGCCAAATATGGGCTGACCTAAGTAAAATTATAAAAAACAAGATTCAATGCACACCAAGGGTGTGATGCACACCCTAAGTGTATAATATTTTTTAATTTTTAATTTTTAAAATACCTTAACTTAAAATATAAATCACATCACTATTAGATTAATTTAAAAAATCAGATCAAATAAATAGTCAATAATATTAGGTCTATTCTTTTAAAAATCAACAATTTTTATTTTTATTTTTTAAAATAATAAGACAGCGACGTAACTTACACCTCAAATTAGAGTAGCTTGAGAATCAATTTTAAAAAAATTAAAAAATTTAAATCACACTGAGTGTGCACTAAACAACCCCCCCCCCCAAAAAAAAAAAAAAAACTCATGCTGAGCGGCGCAGCAAAAATCTGTATATATACTCCTTTGCTTCGGGAAGATCGAGCAGGGTGAACGACACCCTACATGCGAATTGACGTAGGTGGATGTTGGCATGCACCGGAAGATGAAAAGTTAATGCTTGCAACCGAATAAAAGGACTGCAAGAACATCTTTGGATCAAATTTGTAGAAGCTGACACAGGGTTGACAGAATATTGCAATGAAAGGCGGCCTAAGAAAGAGCAAGTTGGGAACTGGTTACTCCCTAGATAATGCAAACACCACGAAACCAAATCAGTATTGAAAATTATTAGTGGATTTCTGACATTAACATATGCTCAGACAGTTTTTTTTCTTTCAATTAGTATGTGCATCTATCTCTCAAAAACTTCCAGAAGATAAATAAAGTGGATTTTTTGTAATTCCTCAAAATATCCAACATCGAAGTCATCTCCTTACTCATGTTCCCAGCCAATAGCATCACAATATCGACATTGGCATAAATGGATAAAAGAACCCTTTTTTTGGTTTAATGGATACAGGAACCCTGATGTGTAAGAACAAAAGAGAGAACTGCTGGGGCAATACAACCGCAACCCATCCCTTTCTAACTTGAGACTAAATATTGCCGATGCCAACTCAATCTGGCAATCAAAATGAACATCTGGCAAAGATGTGGAATACAGGCCAAACAGATCTCTCCCTCTTTTTCCGTTCAGCCAGATGAGAATTTGTACGAAGCAATAATGATACAAACGTATGTACACATCTCATTTCTACACTTTTCTTTATGAATTAGAAACCAATGAATATAGACGTACGTCCCGCGCCAGTGGCGCGAGAAGGACAGGGGTTCGATCCCCGCCTTTCCCCTCCCCTATAGAAAAAAAAAACACTTACCTATCAAAAAAAATGAATATAGACATACGTTTATTGGTGATCTTAAATTAATTGCTATCCAGCAGCCAAAAGCCACAACATAATAATAGATGATACCCAAACCATTAGCCAACTCACGAAGCCCAAGGAGACTGCCAACTGGAAATTCCAACATTCGATTACCTTGCAGTAACCCAGATCCCTGTCAAATAAGACCGTCAAACCTGCTGAGGCAGAAACAGCCGCAAGGGACAGCATTCCTGTGACCTGTGAAAGTTATCATATGGTCAGCGTACTCATCGTCCCACATAAAGCAAAAACAAGAAACTAAACAAGAGCCAAGAGTAATATTGACAGACCCAATCCCCAGCAACGAAGAGGCCGACAAAAATAGAGTGGTGCAGATCACTCTTCTTCACTAGCTGGTAAATGTCCAAGCATGCAAGGCCCAAGCTCCATATAAATTGCAAAGCCATTGACACTATTAAATAACTGCAAGGTGCAACAAGGTCGGCATAGATAAGTAACCAAAGACTGAGCAGAGAGAACGCATGGCAGCTTGTCTCAATGTAACATAGATAAAATTGTACACAAATATAAAAATGCTTAACAGCGTCACTTTAAACAAGTAACTTTTTTTCCCAGCGTAAGTCCCCTCACCATGATACACTTGAATGCACTTCAAAATCAAGCCGCCTTCTACCCATCAAGCAAGCAAATGTCATTATATCCTTTATGTACATGATTCCAGCAATACAAATGGGAACTTCATTCAGCAAATAAAAATTAGAAATCAAATTCCTAAGAGATATAGAAACAAAAAGATGCAGATAAAAGAGAACAGGCTCGCTCTCTATGCACCATGTCACTGGTAAAACATCACTGATTATTTTCGATGGCCTCATGTTTCTCCAAGATAACCGAACCCAAGGCGTGCCTCGTTGGTTCACCACCTCCCCCCACAATGGAGAGGTCGTGATTCGATTACACTCAGCATGTGGAGCAGGATCACCTATCCCCAGATTATTCACGGACGTCATACTATTAGTTAGCATGATCACCCGCCCCTGGTTTATGAAAAATTGTGGAGCACCAGTTTCGAACCCTGGTTCCCCCGTTCCCCTCCTTGTACCCCCCCCCCCCGGTCCCAGACCACTAGACCATGTAACTAAAAAAAAAAAGCCCACAAACATTGCCCACAAGAACAAATCCTCCTTTCTCATAATTCCTAGAACATGAAAGTAGTTGAGCCTATCTCGAATTCTCTCAAAGACATGACGTATGTTCCAGAACTATAGTTCCCACAGGGTTTATATATTTTAAGTTCAAGCATAGAAATTTCGTTATTCCACATGTGCAACAATCTTTGAATTTGGAAGCAGCTTTTCATCAGCACCAAAAAAGGAGATGCCAGACATTGTCGATCAGATTCCTTCTGGAACTTCTTGCCACAAAACAATCCAGACAAGGTTTTTTTGAAAGTAACAATCCAGACAAGGTTGACAGTATCTACTAAATATCTTAAGATTATTTGTGGCGGCATGGCAGAAAGCCTTGAAAGACTAGAGCTGCCATCCTTTGTTTCTCTTGTCATCTGTATCAGCGTCCACACGAGGAGGAACCTCTTTTCCCACCTTGTTTTTTGTTGCCTCCACTTATATCTTGGCGGTACAAGCCTTATTTCCTTTCAAAGAAAAGTATCCACTAAATAGCTTGGGAACCCATGCTTAGCAGCATGAGTTAATTTTCTTAGTGGGTAAAGAGTAACAAAAGAAACAAGCAAAATCATGAAAAGAAGCATAAAAGAGGAAAGATGATATCTAATATTACATAGCATAAAGTTCCCAAGACATACTGCCAGACACAAATAAGAAAACAATCTCTCCCACCATGTCCCTCCTCAGAAGCAACATCATCACGCAGAGTGTCAGACTCCCAGTACCTAGAGACCACTAGATTCTGGTGACAATGAAGTAGTACAGAAAATTTGTTTGAAGGTGACAATGAGGCATGTGCCTCATCTCATTCCCTAGGAACTTCTTACTCGGCCAGGTGATGAAGAGGAAAGAAGATAAAACTTCCGAGAGCTTCCATTTGCAGAGAGTGATAGCAAATTAGTCAGAATGTCCCCTTGCTTCACACTGGCTACTTATAATGTAAGCCCGTGAGATAACTGCCCCATCGAATAAGAGTGGCATTCACAAATGACCCTCTGACCAAACTCCACTGCTTGCTGACATGGCAACAGCGATATATGGACCAGTTACTTTAGTTAATCTGATATCAATTGTGTATGATGTAAGTTTATATGGCCCTGGGCACTCCACTCACGCCAATTCAGTTTGAGTTGGATGCTCTAACATCGTATCAGAACCAGGCAGCGTAAAAATGTGATGTTCCTCTCTACTTGTGCTTTGGCCCTGTTTGCAACTTCTGTCCCACATATAAGCCATAGGACTTTTGTGTTATGTTGACCCGATTTGCAAATTGACCTGGATCTGAGAGGGGGGATTAGTTTGGCTAATCCCACACCAATTGCACATAATATATCTATGAGCTCAAATGGTCTTGAGCCTCTCCATTGACTACTCACAGCCAATTAATTTTGAGATGGATGCTCCAAGGGGTGACTTCTTGTTATGTCTTCAGGAATGTAGTTTAGGAGGGCATAAACACAATTACTCGAATTGAGTATGTTAGAAGCTTCCATATACTTTAATCACCAAGAAAGATTAAATGACATAAAGTTCAATTTATGTAGGCATGAAAGCCTTGAAGGCATAAGCCAGTGAAGTCAGAAAAGAAAGATATCTTTATTGAATCCACAGACTACGGGACATGTTATACACTTCATGCAAACAAGGTAGAACAGCACATACAGGAACCTAGAGGCCTTATTATCTGTTAATTCAAATTCATGTATAAATCCTTTTTGACAAAACTTACAATGTAATCTGTAAAGGACTAACCTTACCTTTTTCTGAAACCCCCACCAACAAAACACCAGGAGCAATCTAAGCAGTTTCAAAATGATTCCTTATGATTTGGCTATGGACGTTAAGCCCATGTCAGCGAAGTGATTACATAAACAAGAACATAAAGATGAGAGGATGTCACTCACTGAGGCATATGAGATAATTTACAGCTATTTAAATGCATATTGACACTGTCAATATCAATGCATTTCTTGCCCATTATTGACTACAACATGGAAAATATGAACCTATCAGGAACAATTGCCCACTGTAGGGCAAGAGGCAGAAAAAGGAAGAGGGAGAAATAAAGAGAAGCTCATGGAACCCAGATAAACAAGATGGTCCTTATGCTAGCAGAGCAATTGGCATCCTTAGCAATGACTATCGTGTAACCAGTTTTATATATATCACGAGGGAGAAAGATAACCACATGTCTCTCATAATTTCTAAGTTTAATCTGTAGCTTGCTGCAATTTTGCTATTTTACTGTATTCTAAACCACTTTTACAGACTAATGCAATTCCATTCAGAATTGAGGAATGAGAATAACAGAAAAAGAAACAGAAAACTCTTTGAAGCTCT
The DNA here is from genome assembly GCA_022559845.1 of Amorphophallus konjac. NCBI lineage: Eukaryota > Viridiplantae > Streptophyta > Magnoliopsida > Alismatales > Araceae > Amorphophallus > Amorphophallus konjac. Next base: position 156,055 of record JAHNEJ010000053.1, read on the forward strand.
AAGCCTATGAACAAAAGAATGAAGTATAAGTCCCGAGTTGGACCACAGACTATGGCTGATGCTTATAGATTTGCATACGGATTAATTATTACACACTTTGTCTATTGATCCATACACTTGCATTCATACATTACATCAACCAATTTTTTGAAAGTTCAACAATTCGACATTTAGACTGACAAGATATTTATCTTCAACTAAATACATTTAGAATCCACTAAATAAATTATGTAAATACAGCACCTCAAAAGTCAAAAATCCCCTAATATTCAAAACAACCAGTCCAAAAAGATCCTCGTGAGTAGAATATCAACAAATGAGACAGTAAAATCAGTAACCTATTAGTCCATCCCAATCCAAAAATCTGACATACAGTTATACCTTACAAAGTAATCCCAACACTGAAACGTACTCCATTATCCTAAAATACCTTGAATCCTTTACATTTCCACCATACGCTCCCCAGGACAAGACAGCAGCCAACACAACATTAACGGTTTCATCCCAGCTCCATTTTTACCATGTTCATACATGTATCATTTCCTCATTTTCTGAATTTGCAAGCATAAGTCCACAAGCAGCATCCGATCTATCTTTATCAAGTGTACAGCGTGAGCCAACTCCTACAAAATTGAAGGATTTGAATGTGGATAGAAATCAGGCAGTCAGCAACCTTAAATACCAAAAACCACCAGGATTTCAAAGAAAGCCTAGGTTTCCCATAATTTCTTGTTCACGAGACATTCCATTATCAAGACAATATGGCTTCACAACGCATCCGACTCCTTTGAGAATTGAACAAGGAGCGGGCCCATAAACATAATCTTATATCTTCAAATTCAATGTTTTAGTTACTAAACAAAGAAACAGAAAGGAAACAGCCAAGCAACAGATAAACGAATAACAAATTCTAAACGCGATCGCAAGTTGAGCCAAGGATGGCAATTTCGGTTTCAGTTTCGGGTCCGAAACCGAAACAATATCGGTTTCAGTTTCGGTTTCGACCCGAAACCAAATAAAATACTATTTTTTGTAGGGGAGTTAGCATCCGGTTTTGTCGGGTTTCGCCCGGTTGGTTTTGGATCGTGTAGGGCCGAAACGTATCGGTTTCGGCCGAAACTGCCATCCATGAGTTGAGCACCGCAAATTCACCAATCTCATAAATTAAATCAAACATTTGACACTCAGATAGCAACATGTGAGCAAACAAGCCCATCTTCAGCATACATTTAGTTCCAATAACAGTCCGTAGAACCAACAGATCAGAAACGACCAAAAGGATGCAAAAACAGAACTCACATAAAGGTCCAAACTAAGTCTCCATAGAAACACACGTGCAACATGAATGTGACACAGTTCCAAATACAGCTACCCAAAATTCTTTTCCTTCCTCTGATGCTGAGTTTGTAGCAGCGAACCGGGTTCAACCGGTTAAACAAGTGGTTGAAGAGAGCTAACGGTTAATAACGGTGGCGATCCGAGTTAGTTAAAGCCGTTGGACCTCTTTTATTATTCTGTTAAAAGTTGTTTTGTTTTGTCAAGAATTAGTTGAGACTGTTAGCTGTTAGGGAGACTGGCCAAGCAATATTGTGGCCCAGCTCCTGTAGTGTATGTCTGGCTATAAATAGTGAAAAGAATCTGATGAGATGGCATGATTTCGGAATGCCAAACCAGTTTCTGTCTACTTAGTTCCTACCAGTTCTTCCTGTCTCCATCGCTTTCTGTTCCCAGAATTTGTGATAGTGCTTAGTCAGCACTAGATTGAATCAATCTTTCAATTCTGTGGAGTTAGAGCTTTAAGAATCTGCTCCAGCAATTGTTGGAGTGGCAGATCGGGATCTGCAGAACGCCTGTTCCAGCTCTGTGGAGGGTCTGCAGAGCGGAGCTTAGGTGTTCAATCATATGCATCTAAGGAGCCGTAACAGAGTTCTCGACTAACATCATCACCGAACAACTAATCATTTTCCTTGAATCAAAATCACCTCCAACAGAATAACCAAAACAAAAGGGGGAAGCGACAATAAACGGGAGAAAGTACCAGAAAGCCGTGTAGGACGAGAAAGCCGGCGAGGTGGCCATCGACGCAATCGACCCAGCCGCGAACAACGACTGCGCCACACGGAACACCAAACTACCGACGGTTCCCGGCGTCCCGGGGAAGCCCTTCATCCTACAAGAATCCAAACTCCTCGGTGCCTACTCTCCCCAAAATCTCCTCAGCCGCCAGAGGACGGGAACCCGAACGCACACACCCCAACCATCACACCAAACTCGCCGGAAAAAAAACCACTGCTAATCCACCAAAGCCAAGGCCAACCCAGAAGCGGTCAGAACAGGCGCTGCCACTCCACTCCGAGGAAATCCTGATCCAGCCAAGAACAGATGGCTCTGGTTCGTCGCCTTCCTCCAGCTCCCCAGAGCAAGACAACAAGGAGGATCTAGCGGAGGAGCACCGCGCGGAGGCTGCTCTGGAGCAGCAGATCGGGGCAGGGGAAGGGATTCGAAGAAGAAGAGTGGTTGTTGGAATGGGACGGAGGAGGAGCACCCGGGGAGGTGATGGCACGCATGACGGTTATAGGGGAATAAAGTAAGGTGGTTGGTGTGGTTTTAACCAGGGGCGGAAACCTGGATAAGACGGTGTGTTTTCTCCGGTCAGAACACGAGGGTGGGCTTTAATGGAGAAGCCGCTTTGGGAGGGCAGTGTGCGGGTCCACTTCCGCCGTGGAAACAAAGTTGTTGCTTGCAAGAAAAGGGAATGATGCCCGTGTGGGGGTGTTAATAGCACGTGGAATCTCTCTACTCCGCGGCGCAGTGAACCCTATCGATCAAAAAGGGAAGAAGGATGTAACTTGGACGAGTAATGTTGGGTGCAGCCGTTGCACTAATTACGATCATCCGTATAATTAATATAATATTTAATTTTAAAAAAATAAGCAATCTCTATATCTAATTAATTTGATGTGTTGTTCACGTCATCAGGTGACATAACGTAGGGATTATATAAAAATAAAACTCTCACTACGTGAATATTGAAATTGAACCAATTTTACTATTTATAAAAGGAATTTTGTTTTTAGATGACCTTCACGTTACGTCGTCGGGTGATATGAACGATACATCAAATTAATTAGACGTGAAGATTATTTAAAAAATTTTAAAAAAATATTAAATTTTACACTAATTATGGTGCATCGAGTGCATGGGATGCACTAAACATTAATCAATTTAGATTTTAAATTTATTTTATCTTTAATTACCCAGTCACGACGTTAAACATAGGATCTAAATGAGAGAAATAATTCGGATGACAAACAAGAATAACATCGTAACTTTCCTCAAATTTAAATAGCGTACATATCTACTGTTCATTGATTATTGAAAAGTCGAATATCTAAAACTGTTTTTTGTAATATCCAAATACAAGTTAGTTGTCGGCGGACAATTAACGGTGAAAATGAGAATTGATGATACGAAACTCTTCAGCGTAAATTAACTTGTACTGCAGGTTCTTTTTTAAATTTAGATTTGAAGGGGAAATTATTTAATATAATCCACAGTGTCTTGAAATAAAACATAAGGCAAGACATCTCCATCAAAGGATAAATGGCAAAACCTAGCCAAAGGTTAATATTTAAAGGCTGATGCGGATCAAGTATATATATATATATACACATATATATATATATATTTATTTAAATTTAAAGGTCAAAATCAAGTAGCAGGTTCGGAAATAAAACTTGGGTCCATCTCCTTAGTCGATGATCTATCAGCTCATTCAGCTGCACGAGAAAATTAAGAAAAACAATATGAAAAATGCTTATTGAGGTAAGGAATGATCGTGTAATTATATGTGTATGTAGGAAGATTCTGTGCCATTTTGTACCAAGGTGCATGAATCTAATGCCATATGAACGGACCAACGCACACCGCAAACAAAGTTCCCTGACCGGGACAACCATGTGTGTTATCGGCATGGGACGGGGATTGGGGACCAGGTAGCAATGAGCAATCCATTTCGGAAATAATATTATTTAAAATTGGATAATGTGGATTAGGCAGTCGGGAGTCGACGGAGACTAGCTTACAAACTGTATACCGAAAAGTGTCCCGCTCCGCGAGCTGTCACAAGGAGTATGTGACGAAAGGCAACGACACGAGAAGACCACGAAATACGGAGCTGAAGCACAGACAGATAATCATGCCCTGTCACCCGTACTTTAAACACCAAAGGCAGCACAGGAAACTGCCGACAGACTCGAAAACATAGTCTTAGCCTTCATAGGAATGTCAACCGACACCCATGGGGAAGCGGCCAGACCACGAGAACAGGACCACAGACGCCACCACAGGCACACACAGATGCACACACAGACACACACAGACAGGACGACGGCCATCACGGCCACAAGGACTGCAACGCACCTCTATAGGCGCGCTACACCAGCCTAACGCACCAGAACTGGTGCGCCAGGGCCAACAGGCCAAAGGCCACAACACTGACCATGTAACGCACCAAGACAGGTGCGTTACACCACATGACGCACCAAGGCAGGCGCGTCAGGGCCAACAGAGCCACAGACCCGGACATGGACGAAACAACACGTAACGAACCAGCAAGCGCGTTACCTGGCTATAACGCACAGGGAGAGTCCGTTACAACGAACCGACCGACATGAACCCTGAGAAGATGACTAGGCCGTGACGCGCCTCAACAAGGGCGTCACATGCATGTAACGGTCCTGACTGGTCCGTTACACCGACCTAGCCTCGACGAACGTAAATCAGCTAACTGTTGTGGCGGTCTATCGAGGGACCATCACAACGTGTAACGGTCTCTAGAACGACCGTTACACCGACACGGCGGACCAAACAGTGGCATGACCGAATCGGTCCGTTCCACGCCCCATTCACGCCGAAGCGTAGGGGAAACAGACACACACGATCATACAACACGCCAGAGACCCAAAAATGGCACATGCACGCATCAGAACGCGAGATCGGGGCGATTTCCTCAAATCGACCCAAAACGAGTCACCGGGGTTTCCGGACTCCTACCAGCCCCGAATGACGACCAATCAACACGAAACCTACGTGAATGGGATCCGGACATCCCAGTGGTCATTTTGACACTAACTACGCCGCGAATGGTTGCCGATTTCCGGCAAACCCTGAAAACCCCAAAAACATCGATTTTTCCCAAATCATCCCGATCTAACCCGTTCTAGCGCCAAACCACACACAGAAGCATGGAAAACGTAGAGGGCGAAGTGATGATCTATCTCCCTACCTCCACCGAAAAAACCGCGCGCCGAAACGACTAAACCGCGTCGAAAACCACCCGGAACGCGAACAGCGCCTCCTTCGAATCCACCGAGGGATCGCGCCACGCCACGCTCAATCTGTAATGCCCTGGATCCTTGGTAGATCTTCATTGGATCTTTCGAATCTGTTTCGGTGAGTTTCGGTTTGCTTTTGTGGCTTCCGAGTTGAGTTTTACGATCCATGTGGGTTTTTCTCTCGTACTATTTACGGAACCCTACGGTGAGTTTAGTTGTCAGTTCCTCGACTCGTGGATGCTGCAGCGACGATGTACTCTTCGAGCCGGTCGCTTCGACTATTTTTACGTATTTTTTTGAATTAGTCTATTTTCGGGCTAATTATCAGATTTTCAGAAATTAGAAATATTTTCTAATTTATTTTTATTAACCCCCCCCCCTTCTCTCTCTCCTCACTCTCACGCTCTCTCCCTCTTCTCTCCCGTTCTCTCTCGTTCTCTAGCCCTCTCGCCTCCGGCTGCAGACGGAGGGGTCCACGGGCGAGGTAGCGATGCCGGGGAGCTGCTGAGGCGCGTGATGGAGCGAGGATTAGATTGGTTCTGGCGCGATCCCGAACGGTGGATTCAAAGCCGGTGTTTGAGCTCACGGTGTGGTTTTCGACGCGGTTTAGTCCCTTCAGGGCACGGTTTCTTCGGTGGAGGTAGGGAGATGGACCGCCACCTTGTTCTGCATGTTTCATCTGTTTCCGTGCATGATTTGGTGCTCGATCGGGGGAGATCGGGCCAGTTTTGTGAAAATCGTAGTTTTTGGGGTTTTCAGGGTTCGCCGGAAAACGGCAACCATTCGCAGTATGGTTAGTGTCTAACTGATCACTGGGATGTCTGGATCCCATCCATGCTAGTTTCGTGTTGATCGGTGGTCATTCGGGGCCGGTAGGAGTCCGGGAACCTCGGTGGCTCGTTTAGGGTCGATTCGTTGGAATCGCCCCGATCTCTCGTTTTAGTGCTTGCATGTGGGCTTTTTAGCCTCCCAGTGTTGTTTCTTATCGTCTAGCTTTGTTTCCCCTACGCTTCGGCGTGAATGGGGCGTGGAACGGCTCGATTTGGCCAATTCACTATTTTCCCGCCGTGACCGGTGTAGCGGTCGTTTCAGTGACAGCCAGAGGTCCCTGATGGCCCTACGACAGACCGTCACAGCGTCTGGGCGTTTTTAAGCTTTTCGTTGTATTGGGAGTGTGACGGCCCAGGGGTGGCGCGTCACAGCCTCCTGACGCGTCCGGTGTGATGCGTTACGCTTATTTTGTCGTTTAGTAGTTTGGTTAAGTCAGTTCCCCTGACGCGTCTGCCCTGGTGCGTCAGGCTTGTGTAACGCGCCTAGTGTAGGCCGTTACGTTGCGTTTGACTTGGTGTTTGACCGTTGAGTCGGTTTGTGTAACGGTGGTGTCCCCGTGAGTCACAACAGTGTAACGTGCCTGCCCCAGACCGTTACATGCTATTTGGCTGAGTGTGGGTGGCTATGTCGTTGGATTTAACGGCCACGCCCCCATACGTTAGGTGTCTGTAACGCGTCCGTTATGGACCGTTACATGCCTGTTGGCCAGTGGTTTCTTGACTTGAGCTGTTGGCCCTAACGCGTCTGCCCTGATGCGTTAGGTGCTGTAACGCGCTCGGTCTCATGCGTTAGGCTCCAGTCGCGGTTTTAGCGTGAGGTCTGTTGGTCCTGACGCGCATGTGTTGCTGCGTTAGGCCGGTGTAACGCGCTTGGCTTCATGCGTTACGTGCCTTGAGTTTCATCCTGTGTTTGAGGTCTGTTGGCCCTGACGGCCCGGGTTGGGCGCGTCAGAGCGGTGTAACGCGCCTGGTGCAGGCCGTTACGTGCCTTGTGTGTTTTAGGTGTTGTGTAGGGCAGTTGGAGTGTAACGGCCTAGGCTTAGACCGTCACGTTCATGTAACAGTCTAAGGGTGGTGCGTTACAGTCCGTGTGCTCCGATTTCCGTCGTTTCATTTTCTGCTTGTCTTGGCTTGACCTTGTGGTCTGCCCGTTTTCCCGTGGATGTCTTCTGACACCCTATGAGGGCTAAGACTACGTTGTGAGGTGGCCAGGAGTCTTCTTGCTTGAGGTAGGATTCTCTTTCCTACTATTGAGTCGTCGTTGTTTGGTTCCGGTCAACCCGGGGTGACCCAGTGGTTGACAGGTGACCTTGTGTGGGTGTTTCGGCGGTTTTGTCCAGTCCGAGACACTGGTTCTAGATGCCTCGAGATACTGTGTTACCTCAGTTTGTGTGTCCAGGTGTGTTGAGGGTCTCCGGTGTTCCCTCACGTCTCCATGAGTCGTTTTCTCCGGAGCTTTGCTTCCCGTGGCTTAGGATTAGACCGATTGGCGGCTTGTTCCGCTGTCTATGACGATCTTGCCTGTGAGTCGTTCGACTCAGGATCGTTACGTGGTAGGTCTAGTTACCTAGTCCTGAGTCTGTTGGCAGTTATCTTGCTGCCTTGGTGCTTCGTAGTACGTGCGCCAGTGCTGCCTTGCCTATTTGTACTACAGCCCCTGTTTTGGAGTCTTGTGTTTTGTGCGCCTCCGATTGCTTTTACCCTAAGGCCTTTGAGTACTGACCCCCCTGCGGATGGCGGATGTAATGCCCCGGATTTTTTTGGATATTTTTCGGATCATTTTAGTGGGTCTCGGAGTGTATTTTGTGCTTTACACGTATTTTTCCCTGATGTGCCTTCGGAACTCTTTGCAGGGCAAACCGTGGCGTTCTCCGACTCCGGGACGTTACCACTGCGTTGTGTTCCTTCCGAGGATCGCGGAGATAATTTTTCGTAATTTTCTGAATTTATCGAATTTTTGGGTTTTCCTATATATACTAACCCTTTTCTCTCTCCCCCTCTCATTTCTCTCTTCCCTCCCTCTCTCTTCTCTCACGCCCTCTTTCTCCCCTCTCTTCTCCGGCGACCGACGGAGCGAGGCGGGGGCGAGGTGGAGGTGGCGCGGGCGAGGATGCGGGCGAGGACAGGTGAGGATCGAGGCGGAGGAGGCACGTGGAAGCTTGGTGGCGCGATCGCGAGCCGGCGAGGGTTTCGCTGCGTTTTCTTCGTGGATCGGCGTCCACGGTGCGCGGAATCTTCGGTGGAGGTAGGGTGATGGACCCCCAGCTCGTGCCCTTCAATTCCCGAGAGTTTGGTAGGCCGTGGTGAGCCGAGCGGGTCGTTTGGGGCGTTTTGGGCAAAAATCATGTTTTAGGGCTTGTGGGCCGATTGTAGACACGCTAAAATTGACATTATTTTGAGTATATCTCGTATTGCCGTGCAATGCCCCATTTGACTCTCAAATTAGCTTGTTTGAGTGGTTTTTCCCACTTTTCTTGAATTTCTCTTATTTTTCTTTCATTTTCTCCTTTTTTGTATTTTTCTAAATTTTCTGGGCATTTATCTCAATTTTGAAATTAACGACCTGGGCAAGGGCGTGTTTTTGAAATATACGACCTGATCTGGGGCGTTTCTTTGAGAAAGGACGCCCACAAATGAGGGCGTCAATTCTTGTTGTTTGACCGGCTTCCCCGTTTTACAGACTTGAAATTATCGCCCTTCCCAGGGGCGTTTTTTTTAAAAGTGGCTTTGTTCGAGGCGTGTTTTACATTTTTCAAATATGGGGAGTTTTTATTTCTAAAATTGGTTTTGAAAGAAACGCCCTTGTGCAGGGCGTGTTTTTAAGAAACGCCCTCTGGGCAGGTCGTCAATTCAACAATTGACGCCCTGAACCAAGTCGTGTTTCACTTTTGTGCTCCGAACGAACCAGCCTTTCCCAGAGAGACTCCTGCTTCGTTTGGGCTCTTGCCCAGCTTAATCCTCCCCTCTTTGGGCTCTTGCCCCTTCTTATCTCTTCCTCCTTTAGACTCTTCCCTCCTTATCTCCTTTTCTATCTTATTAATAGAGCTTCTGAGCTCTGTTGATCGGTTGGACTCCGGAGGCTTCTTTCCCCATTGTTTTTTCTTTGTTGTTTTTTTCTCTTCCTCCCTCGGTTCTTCTTCTTCTTTCCTTCTTCTATTTTCTTTTTCTTCTATCTTCTTCTTCTGTTTTCCTTCGCAGGGTGGTGTTGCTGTGGCTGAAGGAGAAGGCTCCTACGTCCCACCTTTTCATCCATCAAAGCCTCTTCCCAAACGCTAATCAAGGCCAAAAGAAGCAGCACAGGCCCCTTCTTCTTTTATTTTATTCTTCCTTTTGTCTTTATCATCATCGGTTTGCTCATGCATGCATGTTTTATCTCCTATTAACTCCCCTGCTCAACCACGTTGAGTATCTCCCCTTTAAGTGCAACTCTTGCACTCTTTCCCCTTATTTTTATTCATATTTTCATGCATTCATCATATTTTTTTCCACCCTTTTGCATAGGGGTTTAAGGGCCACCACCCTTAAGGTGTGTTTTTCACATGTTACCATGCTCATCCTTTTATTAAGAATTGATGCTACACTCACCATATTTCTAATTCAATCTTTTATTGGTGTTTGTTGATTGTTTTGCAAGGGTAATCAAATCAAGAAGAACTCTCTTCATCGGCCGGCCGATCTAGAAGAGAAAGGAGCACTCACAATCCCCGCGTTTAAAGGTATTTTTCGCGATCCCTCCATGCTTTTCATTATTATATTTTGAGGCCTCGTGTCTCTGGCGATCACAAATTCCCCTTAGCACCTCGTGCTATTTCCATGCTTAATTTATTCATATTCTTATTTTTTTCCTTAAGTGGATTTAATCAGGATCTACACCGATAGTTAGTCCTGAGCAGGATCCACCACTTTTTGCACTCGAGCTAACCCCGACTGCTTGCGAGCAAAGGGAGAAACTCGATGTGTTTGAACCTCCGCCTCCACTTACGCCAACACTTTCCATTATACCTCCACCACCCACAAAGCCTTCCGCCTCCGCTTCACCTCCTTCTACTGCTCGGAATGTGGGTGCTTCTGCAAGTATATGTGCCGAAGATGATCAAGAGCCGGGCAAGACAGATTTGGCCATGGCCGTGATGTTCAAGACACAAGAATTTATTTGCCGGATGCCGATCCGGGTTATTGTGCCAAGCATGATTGAAGAGGCCAAGTCGCCACCATGCCAAGCATTGATGCTGCGTAAGGGCCGGGCAGGGCACCCTCTGTTCCAATTTCCAAATCTTGAACCCCTGGGCAACATGATGCTTCCGAGCCTAACTTTCCAACTCCCTCCCACTATTACTTTTCACCTTCCAAGGGAGTTGTTATTTACCATTGAAGCTTCATCATGGGCTTGTGCTTTGTTCATTAAGCCAATTGGCTATACACTTTCACTGCCGTGGAGGGGCAGTTATCTTGATGCCAAAAGGCCTTCCGCTATTTTATCCCCCTTCTTGGCTATCACATCTTCCACATGGGCCATTCCAAGGGTAAGGAGGAGGATCTCATTCTCTCGCCCTTCATGTTCTTCACGTTCTTTGCATTACGTTGCATTCATGCATTCATTGCATTCATCGCATCCATCATTCTGCATACAATTGCATCTCCTTATTCCCGGGTTTCCAAACCCGTATCTCCCCCGCCTTCCGGCACCACCGGATATCCCGCATTTCCCATCTTATTTACCTCCATTTCCTTCTAAACCACTCTCCCCAGGGCATCGCGTCCCTTTTCCCACTATTTCCCTGGAATTCCCAGGTGTTTTATCACTCTTTTCCGGGCATGACGCCCCTTTCCACCTTATTCTTCCAGAACCTCCGGATTCTCTTTTACTCCTCCCCGGGTATGACGCCCCTTTCCATCTACTGTCTCCGGAACCTCCGGACTTTCCCCTCGGGCATCGCGCCCCTCTCCATTTGATTCCTCTGGAACCTCCGGACTTTCCCCTCGGGCATCGCGCCCCTCTCCATTTGATTCCTCCGGAACCTCCGGACTTTCCCCTCGGGCACGACACCCCTTTCCACCTTTTTCATTTTCCTCCTCCGGAACCTCCGGACTTTCCCTTTGGGCACGACGCCCCTCTCCACATTTTTTATTTACTTCCTCCGGAACCTCCGGACTTTCCCCTCGGGCACGACGCCCCTTTCCACCTTCTCCTTCCTGATTTCATTCCTCCGGAACCTCCGTATTTTTCTCTCCTCCCTGGGCATCGCGTCCCTCGGCATTTGCTTCCTCCGGAACCTCCGGACCCTCCATCTTTCTTCCGATTCATCTTTCTAATCTTCCTGAACATCACATCCTTCATTTTTTTCTTCCTTTTCCATCATCTTTTTCCCTATTTCGTCTCAGGGCATCGCGTCCCTTCTTTTGTCATCCCTCCGGAGCCTTCGGATTTTTCCTCTCACGATTCTCCTCTACCTCCGGACCCTCCAGATCCGCCTCTTTCCATCTATCAATTTCTTCTTCTAATTCCTCCTGATTCTGGGTCCGACCCAACTTCTTCCACATCCACTGCCTTGGGCATCTGCCCATTCTCCCATTGCTTTCGAGGCTTTAGTCCTCACTCCTCCTTCTAATTCTCCTCTCCTTCTGTAGACTGTTCCATGTGATCAGGGTCTCCGCGCCTTAGTGAGGGAGTTCTTGCCCTCGCCTCTTTTCCTTTTTTTCCTTATTCGTCTGAGTCTGGTCTTGGCACCACTCCTTCTTGTTAAGCCACTTTCAATCCTTTACTTCCAATCCTTTATCTGCCTAAGAGGACTATCCCACGATGATCAACCTCTCGCGGCAGCTGCTTTAACAAAGGTTACAAGGTAACATATTGGCGTAAGTATGCATTATATCATTACCTCATTACTTCACGCATAATTTTCAAAATGAAGTGCTTCCTAACAAGATTAAGAGTGGTGTTTTAGATCTTTATCTTAGGCTTTTGTTAAATTAAATCATTGTTAAAAAGAGTCTTTAGGCTTGCTTATGCAGCACTTTGGTTAATAAGAACCCCGCGCTGGGAATTCAACATTCTCTCCCTGCTTGTTAAGATCAACCCTCAGCTGGGCACCTCACACACTTCACGGCGTCCTTAGCCGGCTCCTTTGGTTAAACACCGTTGCTACCTTGGCCATGCCATGAGTATATCTGAAAATCTTTTCTCTTCTTTACTCGGCCACGTGCAGGGGCAAGAGGTTGACGGATGAGATGACCAACCTTGGTAATCCTCAATACGAGAGGAGTCTCAAATAGGGGCAGTCTTGACCCAAACTAAATATGAATTTCATGATATACATCTCGCCAAAAGGGCTATTATGAAAATCAAGTCAGAATTTCGATAAAAGTAAGATTGTGAATTATGGCATGACAAGAGTGGCAAAGTCCCCGCAGGGAAAACCCTGGTCGTATGCATGTCAAGGGTCTAAAAATCAAAGGCATAAAGCCCCGGCGCAACAGACTACCTCTTTGAGGGGGAACACCTTGGAAAGAATTCAAGTCCCGACATCTCCCATCCTGCATAAAGCTTATCTCCAATTATTCTTCTCTTCTCCCTCCAAGACCGAACATTTCTCAGGTATGGCCTTGGTAGGGGCACCGTTAATCAAGGGCAGTCGGTTATAGGGCGCCACCCTTCAATGTACGCCCAGCTTTGGGCAGTTTTTAGCAAAAGGGGAAGGAACGATGATCCCTAGCCAGTGGTTTAAGACACCCTTTGATGCTGCTTTAGCAATGTCTAACCAAAATCAAACAAAATTGAATATTTCTTGTCCAAAACCCATAAAAATTTGCATATTTTTCCAAAATTCATAAAAATTTGAGTATATTTTCAAAAACCACATAAAAATTTGCATATTTCAAAAAAAACTCCATAAAAATTGCATTGTATTTTCTGATGGTGTTTTGCAGGAACAGCTTTGCAAGGACCAAGAGCACGGGATGAGTCCTATCTCCACTCATTGCTATCAATCTATTGATTCTCCCGATATTCTCATGACATGCCACCCTGGGCATTTTTGGTTATCACCTCCTTATATCATTTTGGTTATATCTCCTGATTATCATTCTGATTATTCATCTCTAGATCTTTCAATCAACTCCTACTAATTTCTCTTGATCAATTCTACCGATGGACATTATCAGATCTTGATCATTCAACTCCAAATCTTGATTAGCCAAGTTGGCATCCTCATGACAAAATAACAAACAATGATGCTTTGCAATATCATGATTCAACTCGTAATGGTTACTGTGTTGTGACATGCTATTGATGCTTTGATTCATGCTATGCTTGCTACGCTTAAATGCCTTATTCATTGCTTGTTATCTTTTATATCTTGGCTGATGAATTTTTGAGCGCATGATAAGAAGCTCTTGGTCCCACCGACTGGGCATCATCATCCAAGCCCCACGGTGCTTGCAGCTCAGTTCTCAGTTCCCATGCTCATTGCACCACCATCTCCTGTATGCATTTTACTATATATTACATATGCTACTAGATTATATCAAGGACCTTGTGGCTTTGGTAAATCTGGAATTTGAGTTCCCCTTCATCAAAAATGATGACGATTCCAGAGGCATATCAGTCATACGGATAGGCCGTTGAGCCGTCCGAGATTGGGGACGATGGTTCCTTTTTATGAGTTGGTGCGTGGATAAACGGGCTTCGGCTTAGTATCAGCTCGTGAAATCGGTTTCTTGACCCAGTCTTGGCAGTTTAACAATATTATCCTTGATTATCTTATATTTTCGTTTGATTTAATTTTTCCTTTTAAACCCAGCATGCATTCATGTAGGAATTTGAAACAATTGTTGAAAAATTATTCTGATGAGCTGACTTTGAGGGTTGAAGTTGATCTTAATCTTTCCAGATATGAGATATTCCATGTCGGATTGAATCTTCAGTTCGTTTTATTGCTGTTTTGGGTGATTTTCTCGAAAGCTCCTTGTTTGGATTTTTATCATCTTATTTCAATCCACCTTGGCTGCAGCACGTCCACTGGCTGGTAACCGCTCCCCAATGGTGAAACTTACAGGTTTGTGACCTGGGGTACTTCCACCGCGCTGGAAGTTGATCATTTATTTTATCTCCTTCGTGCACCGCGTGCACAACTCCCCTTTTATCCAAACATTGTTGATTTCATTGAATTTTCCGAGATTTGCTTCATCTCGTGCTTTTGATTTGATTCTCATCAAGTGATGTTGATTGCGTGTCTCATCACACCTTGGCATCTACTTTTTAGTTTGTTACGCTCCCTTGCAAAGCAGACGCAAGGCGGGGCAGCTGTAGACACGCTAAAATTGACATTATTTTGAGTATATCTCGTATTGCCGTGCAATACCCCATTTGACCCTCAAATTAGCTTGTTTGAGTGATTTTTCCCACTTTTCTTGAATTTCTCTTATTTTTCTTTCATTTTCTCCTTTTTCCTATTTTTCTGGATTTTCTGGGCATTTATCTCAATTTTGAAATTAACGACATGGGCAAGGGCGTGTTTTTGAAATATACGACCTGATCTGGGGTGTTTCTTTGAGAAAGGACGCCCACAAATGAGGGCATCAATTCTTGTTGTTTGACCGGCTTCCCCGTTTTACAGACTTGAAATTAACGCCCTTCCCAGGGGCATGTTTTTTAAAAGTGGCTTTGTTCGAGGCGTGTTTTACATTTTTCAAATATGGGGAGTTTTTATTTCTAAAATTGGTTTTGAAAGAAACGCCCTTGTGCAGGGTGTGTTTTTAAGAAACGCCATCTGGGCAAGTCGTCAATTCAACAATTGACGCCCTGAACCAAGTCGTGTTTCACTTTTGTGCTCCGAACGAACCAGCCTTTCCCAGAGAGACTCCTGCTTCGTTTGGGCTCTTGCCCAGCTTAATCCTCCCCTCTTTGGGCTCTTGCCCCTTCTTATCTCTTCCTCCTTTGGACTCTTCCCTCATTATCTCCTTTTCTATCTTATTAATAGAGCTTCTGAGCTCTGTTGATCGGTTGGACTCCGGAGGCTTCTTTCCCCATTATTTTTTCTTTGTTGTTTTTTTCTCTTCCTCCCTCGGTTCTTCTTCTTCTTTCCTTCTTCTATTTTCATTTTCTTCTATCTTCTTCTTCTGTTTTCCTTCGCAGGGTGGTGTTGCTGTGGCTGAAGGAGAAGGCTCCTACGTCCCACCTTTTCATCCATCAAAGCCTCTTCCCAAACGCTAATCAAGGCCAAAAGAAGCAGCACAGGTCCCTTCTTCTTTTATTTTATTCTTCCTTTTGTCTTTATCATCATCAGTTTGCTCATGCATGCATGTTTTATCTCCTATTAACTCCCCTGCTCAACCACGTTGAGTATCTCCCCTTTAAGTGCAACTCTTGCACTCTTTCCCCTTATTTTTATTCATATTTTCATGCATTCATCATATTTTTTTCCACCCTTTTGCATAGGGGTTTAAGGGCCACCACCCTTAAGGTGTGTTTTTCACATGTTACCATGCTCATCCTTTTATTAAGAATTGATGCTACACTCACCATATTTCTAATTCAATCTTTTATTGTTGTTTGTTGATTGTTTTGCAAGGTAATCAAATCAAGAAGAACTCTCTTCATCGGCCGGCCGATCTAGAAGAGAAAGGAGCACTCACAATCCCCGCGTTTAAAGGTATTTTTCGCGATCCCTCCATGCTTTTCATTATTATATTTTGAGACCTCGTGTCTCTGGCGATCACAAATTCCCCTTAGCACCTCGTGCTATTTCCATGCTTAATTTATTCATATTCTTATTTTTTTCCTTAAGTGGATTTAATCAGGATCTACACCGATCTCCCGTTTCATTGCGTTTTAGGCCGATCCGAGACCATAGATGCATGCTAGGGGTTGTTGGGGAGCTTCCCCTATGTTTTCCCCTTCATCCGTGGATGATTGGGGCGTGGCGTGGATTTTTGGGTGTTTTCCTGACGTTCCCGGTTTTCCGAAATGGTCGCGGTCCACCAGAAACCGCTACCATCTGGTCGCGGTCCTGGGAGAACCGCTTCCATCCTTTGTGTTTGAGTCGGAAGGCCTTCGAGCGTCGCGGACGTGCGATCGACCGCTTTTGTCTGGTCGCGGTCAGGGGACGACCGCTACCACCTGGTCGCGGTCCTCGGGCGACCGCTACCAGCGGGGTTGATCGTGGCTTGTCGCGGTTGTGAGGCGACCGTGACAGCCTGGTCGCGGTCATCGGTCGACCGCTACCATCTGGTCGCGGTCACCGGGTGACCACTACCATGTTCTGGTTCCTGTTTGCGCTGTTTTGACCCCCGGTCGACCCGGTTGTGACCCAGTGGTTGACTTTAGGTCTCGTGAGTATCTCGGACACCCCGTGGAGTTCTGTGACCGTGTCTTTGGGTGTCCAGAGGTTGTCCCACTTACCTCGTTTTGCGTATCGTGAGCTTAAGGGTCCAGGTGACCTTTTAGCGCTCCGATTGTGTTGTTTGGTCTCCGGTCGACCTGGTTGTGACCCAGTGGTCGACCTCCATCCTTGTGAGTATCCCGGACACCCCATGGGTTCTGTGTCGGTGTTTTTGGGGTGTCGGGAGGGACCATGTTGCCTCGATTAGCATGCCCGTAGGTGTGGTGGGTCCGGGTGATCCCACGTGTTCCGGGCTTTCGTGTTACGCTCGATCGAGTCACCGTGTATCGGTGTGCGTGCGGTGGGGTCTCCCCCGCATGTCGTGAGTTTCTTTAGAAGGCGATTCCCGTGTGGGCCATGTGTTTGGCTTTAGAACTGCGAGTCCAGTTATCCGGCCTGGGGCTGGAGGTTTCCCGCTTGCTTCAAGATGGGAAATCGTCGTGGTGGCTTGTGTGCTGCCCTGGGAATCGTGCTTCTGTGTTTTCCATGTGACCCGTGTGGGTGGCCTTGGTCCCTTGCGTTCCCTTCCGAGGGAGTGGCCTTGGCGACTCGTGAGCTGTCTCGGTACTCGTGCTACCGTGGTTTTAGACCTAGAGATTGGACTAGATTGACGGCCTTGTGCTGTTGCGTACAATGGTCTTGACCCCGAGTCTTGTGACTCAAGGACCGTTGGGTGTAGTGCGTCTAGAGGACTGTCTAGAGTCCAGTGGCTTAGTGCCACTTGAGTTTTCTCGACTCTAGTGCACGGTGCGTGCGTGGCCGTGGACTGTGAGTCCTGTTTCTTCTCCGACTGTGGTCACCGTGCGACGGGGCCGGTACGCGGGGTTGTCCCCGTACGTCGTCGGATTCGGACGTTGTTTTCTGTTGAGTTGAGAGTCTACTCCTTCAGTGACCCTCCACTAGTCGTAGCCTACCAGTACGCGTGTGCTAGTCGCACCAGGGAGTGGTGTACAGGCTTACCCTGAGGACGGTTAGACTGGTTTCCGTCGGGCCCCTCGTCGTAGCCAGAGTCCAGCTGCGGGGGAAAACCAGTCAGAGGGCTAGACCTAGGACGCGTGGTCTGTGTGTGCACACGTGGTTGGGGACATTGGACGCACGTCGACGGGCGTGACCCCAGCTAGTCACTTGTTTGTGGTTACTTGTGCGGTGTTCGCGCCTCGGGTAGGACCTACCACGTCAGGCGGTTCACCTGCGGTGCGGTGTAAGACGTCAGGGGACGCTACCGGCTGTGCTTCTAGTGGGTGGTACTCCTGTCGAGTACGGAGTGACAGACTGTCAGTCTCTGTATCTTTGACCTTCGGGTTTTTGGTCGTGTTGACCGGTGAGTTCGGTTGTTTCACCTTGGCGCGTGTGTCGGTTCTTGCGCCGTGAGATTAGTGCTAGTGGCTTCACCGAGGTTGGGTCTTGTTGTGCGGTACCCGTGATCGGATGGTCGGGGTTGCACCTTGGACAGCGTGTCTAGGTCGGCTGTGTCCGGGGGACAGGCCTCTACGGTGTGGTTGCCGTGTGTTCTTACTTCGGTAGGTGGTACTAGCGTGGTTCGGTAGCTTCGACTGCGTGGTCGAGGTCTGCCTTCTGGCAGTAGGAGTAGCTGTAGTGCCGAGTTTTGACCGGCCACCGGTTTGCTGTTCCTGCTGTAGTCGTAGCTCTCCTTTCCGCTACCGCCGTTGTTTCCGGTTGGGGTTCCGCGGGATCCCTGCTGAGTCTCTATTTTGGAGACTCATTCCCTGCTTTTCAGGTGTGGCGGTTCTTCCTCGAGGTTCGAGGGTGCGGAGCGGAGGTTCTCAGTTGCCAGCTTGCCGGGCCGAGTGTTCACTTGGCATGTGGTGCGTTTTACTGCTTTAGACTGTACTTTCTGTTGGACTGGACTCTGTTGTAGCTGTAGTTGTTCTTTCTTTCAGCTTGTTGTTGTTGGTTGTCCTGCTTTATCTCCTATTTCTTTGTGCCTCCACACTCCTTTTAGCCCTTCCGAGCCCTCCCGGCTCGTGGGCGGCGGTGCGAGTCTCGGGTTATCGGGCCTTCCCGGTAATCGGATTCTCGGGTCGTTACAGTTGGTATCAGAGCGGTGGTTGTGGACGTACATAGGAATTCGAGATATTGCAGTGATCAGAGTCCATAAGGTCCAGTACAGTCGGCAGCTGGCTTAGGGTTTTGTGTTCGCTTTTCGCCTTGTTTCTCGTTTGAGAGCTTGAGTGCGCTGTGCGGCGCTGTGAAGGTGGTTGCTGTCCGCGGCTTTCGTGCCAGCATGGGGTCTAAGGATCGAGGTCGAGAGCCTTCTCCCTCATCGGTGGTGGCCCTGGTTGTGCTGCGTTGGGCAGAGGTTGCTGGCAGGCGTGAGTTCGCGATGCTGCGTTCGAGGAACCTGCGGCGTGGTCAGGTGGCTGGAGAGGATTGTTCGTGGTTAAGTGGCCGTGAGCGCGCTCTGAGGGAGCTGCTGTCGGTTTTGGCCACTCCGGCTTGAGGTTTGTCCAGCCCCTGAGGTGTTCTGATCGAGAAGTGTGCTCGGGTGAGCGGAATATCTTCTCGGTGAGCGTCTATTTTGTCGAGCCTGATGATCTTGTCGTGCTCTGTGGCGTCAGAAATGACGTGTCGATCCCGGTTGTTTTGCGGATTTCGAGGCACGATTGGGTTGTGGTGTCCCAGTAAGTCTTGCTCCTGCGCTCTTGTGTGCGATTGGGTTGTGTTCGCCTTGGAGTTGGCTTGAGATGTGATGGTTCCGCGGCCAGTTTCAGGACTCGAAGATGAGCATCGGCGGTTGTTGTTATGGCTCATGTTGCGGCTCTTGGCATGCCGTGTTGCAGTTCGAGGAATTGCAGCGGTGGTGCATCGAGAGGTGCTGTAATGGTGGTCCGACGTGACACTCGTCGAGTGTGTCGGAGGCGCTGACCTGATGGAAGCGATGGTTTTCCTTGGTGCTGGATGGTGCTGTTTCCAGCGTGCGCGAGGTTCGAGGTCAGGTCGAGCGTGGAGTCCTTCCGTTGGTCGGAAGTGCGTTTGGTCTCCCCTTTGGTTGGAGAGATTGTGTTGGGTTAAGGTTCGTCGTCTTGCATTGTGTGTTCGGATTGGTTGGCCTTGTGTGCCATGAAGTCCGTGCGAGACGTGCTCCTTGTCTTGGCAGAGTGGTTGCCTGTGAGAAGTGGTGCCCATTCCATTGTTGTGTGAGGGTGTGCTGGCGCTTTTCCGGAAGGACGAGTGCCGGTTGGGCGGTGTTTTGCTTTCTCGGCTGTGCGCGCGGATCAGAGTGCGCAGCGGAAGCGTGGTGGGCCCATAACCAACAGGTCCCATGGGTCCCGGTTGGCGGCTATGAGTGGCTGGTGAGCCTAACCGTGTGACCGACCACAGCGGTGTCTGTTGGTTCTAAGGTCTTGTCGGATTGTGACGGTGGGATGTTCGTTGTTTAGGGACCCGTGAGCATTGTTCAGGTGGTGTCCCGTGGCTCTGTGGTAAGGGCGGAATCGGGATTGGCAGGTGTCCACTTGGATTGATCGAAGGATTTGATGAGACCAGATTGATGAGTGACGCCTGTGGGCGGAGGCCTTTTTGTGAGATTGGCGTCGGATTGGTGGTCCTTGATAGGACGTTGGTGTCGCAATGGTTATCCCTGGTTTGGTGACCAGCATGGGATGATTCCCATGTGAGTCTGAGTCCAGTGAGGTGATGATTGAAGACACCAGGATCCGTCATTTGGTTTCGTCGTGCTCCCCGAGAGGGTCGAGTTGGAGCGATGTTCGAGCTTGGATGCGGTGTCCGAGAGGAGTGCAGCTCGAGATGTGGCATCAGTCTGTGTGGGAGTCGACGGATGGCTTGCTGAGGTTTGGAATGTTTCCTTTGGACTCGGTCGAGGACCAGGAAAGAAGGAAGAAGCTGAGCAAGCGAAGGTTTCCCGTTGACGAGCAGTTAGTGGCCAGCGGATGGTCTTTTCAGAGACAGAAGATGCTGGTTGTTGGGGCTCGAGCGTGGCGAGAGCCGTGTGCCAGCGAGACCTTTGATGGTCGTTTTTGTGATGTGCCTTTCCGGATGGGATCTGGACTCTGTCGAAGTTTGTCTTCTGACAAGAGTTGGCACGGTGTTATGTCCGGCTTTCGGCTTGCCATGTGTGAGGTGTTTTCTTGGTGCTGGGCCGATGTTCTGGTTGCGGTCTGCGGAGAGGACTGCTTGAGGTGGTGGAGGCTCTTTATTGGTTGCTCCCTTGAGGAGGGTGTGCGACCTGTCAGCTGGCTGCGGAGCTGATGTGCAATTTGTCTGCCGACCATTGGATGAATCGGTAGCTGTTGCTCGTGTCGAGGGTTGTGGTTCCTCGGTGAGCGGGATTGTGGCTGCAGTGCCATGATGGATTCTCGCGTTGTCTGAGGTGATGCCGGACTGTGTCCTTTGGTATATGCCTGCTCTGTTGGCCAGTGTGCTCGGCGCGAGGAGCGAGGTGTTGTTTGTGATTGTAAGTCTGGCTGTGTCCCTCAGGACCGGTGTTTTCGTGAGAATCGAGGTTTTCTGTGTTGGGGCTCTGACAGCGTGTCAGTTGATTTAGTGTTCTTCCCCTGGGACTTTGTGATTGGTCGTGAATTTCGAGGATGAAATTCCTTTAAGGGGGGAGGGCTGTAATGCCCCGGATTTTTTCGGATATTTTTCGGATCATTTTAGTGGGTCTCGGAGTGTATTTTGTGCTTTACACGTGTTTTTCCCTGATGTGCCTTCGGAACTCTTTGCAGGGCAAACTGTGGCGTTCTCCGACTCCGGGACGTTACCACTGCGTTGTGTTCCTTCCGAGGATCGCGGAGGTAATTTTTCGTAATTTTCTGAATTTATCGAATTTTTGGGTTTTCCTATATATACTAACCCTTTTCTCTCTCCCCCTCTCATTTCTCTCTTCCCTCCCTCTCTCTTCTCTCACGCCCTCTTTCTCCCCTCTCTTCTCCGGCGGCCGACGGAGCGAGGCGGGGGCGAGGTGGAGGTGGCGCGGGCGAGGATGCGGGCGAAGACAGGTGAGGATCGAGGCGGAGGAGGCGCGTGGAAGCTTGGTGGCGCGATCGCGAGCCGGCGAGGGTTTCGCTGCGTTTTCTTTGTGGATCGGCGTCCACGGTGCGCGGAATCTTCGGTGGAGGTAGGGTGATGGACCCCCAGCTCGTGCGCTTCAATTCCCGAGAGTTTGGTAGGCCGTGGTGAGCCGAGCGGGTCGTTTGGGGCGTTTTGGGCAAAAATCATGTTTTAGGGCTTATGGGCCGATCTCCCGTTTCATTGCGTTTTAGGCCGATCCGAGGCCATAAATGCATGATGGGGGTTGTTGGGGAGCTTCCCCTATGTTTTCCCCTTCATCCGTGGATGATTGGGGCGTGGCGTGGATTTTTGGGTGTTTTTCCGCCGTTCCCGGTTTTCCGAAATGGTCGCGGTCCACCAGAAACCGCTACCATCTGGTCGCGGTCCTGGGAGAACCGCTTCCATCCTTTGTGTTTGAGTCAGAAGGCCTTCGAGCGTCGCGGACGTGCGATCGACCGCTTTTGTCTGGTCGCGGTCAGGGGACGACCGCTACCACCTGGTCGCGGTCCTCGGGCGACCGCTACCAGCGGGGTTGATCGTGGCTTGTCGCGGTTGTGAGGCGACCGTGACAGCCTGGTCGCGGTCATCGGTCGACCGCTACCATCTGGTCGCGGTCACCGGGTGACCACTACCATGTTCTGGTTCCTGTTTGCGCTGTTTTGACCCCCGGTCGACCCGGTTGTGACCCAGTGGTTGACTTTAGGTCTCGTGAGTATCTCGGACACCCCGTGGAGTTCTGTGACCGTGTCTTTGGGTGTCCAGAGGTTGTCTCACTTACCTCATTTTGCGTGTCATGAGCTTAAGGGTCCAGGTGACCTTTTAGCGCTCCGATTGTGTTGTTTTGGTCTCTGGTCGACCTGGTTGTGACCCAGTGGTCGACCTCCATCCTTGTGAGTATCCCGGACACCCCATGGGTTTTGTGTCGGTATTTTTGGGGTGTCGGGAGGGATCGTGTAGCCTCGATTAGCGTGCCCGTAGGTGTGATGGGTCCGGGTGATCCCACGTGTTCTGGGCTTTCGTGTTACGCTCGATCGAGTCACCGTGTATCGGTGTGCGTGCGGTGGGGTCTCCCCCGCATGTCGTGAGTTTCTTTGGAAGGCGATTCCCGTGTGGGCCATGTGTTTGGCTTTGGACTGCGAGTCCAGTTATCCGGCCTAGGGCTGGAGGTTTCCCGCTTGCTTCAAGATGGGAAATCGTCGTGGTGGCTTGTGTGCTGCCCTGGGAATCGTGCTTCTGTGTTTTCCGTGTGACCCGTGTGGGTGGCCTTGGTCCCTTGCGTTCCCTTCCCGAGGGAGTGGCCTTGGCGACTCGTGAGCTGTCTCGGTACTCGTGCTACCGTGGTTTTAGACCTAGAGATTGGACTAGATTGACGGCCTTGTGCTGTTGCGTACAATGGTCTTGACCCCGAGTCTTGTGACTCAAGGACCGTTGGGTGTAGTGCGTCTAGAGGACTGTCTAGAGTCCAGTGGCTTAGTGCCACTTGAGTTTTCTCGACTCTAGTGCACGGTGCGTGCGTGGCCGTGGACTGTGAATCCTGTTTCTTCTCCGACTGTGGTCACCGTGCGACGGGGCCGGTACGCGGGGTTGTCCCCGTACGTCGTCGGATTCGGACGTTGTTTTCCGTTGAGTTGAGAGTCTACTCCTTCAGTGACCCTCCACTAGTCGTAGCCTACCAGTACGCGTGTGCTGGTCGCACCAGGGAGTGGTGTACGGGCTTACCCTGAGGACGGTTAGACTGGTTTCCGTCGGGCCCCTCGTCGTAGCCAGAGTCCGGCTGCGGGGGAAAACCAGTCAGAGGGCCAGACCTAGGACGCGTGGTCTGTGTGTGTACACGTGGTTGGGGACAGTGGACGCACGTCGACGGGCGTGACCCCAGCTAGTCACTTGTTTGTGGTTACTTGTGCGGTGTTCGCGCCTCGGGTAGGACCTACCACGTCAGGCGGTTCACCTGCGGTGCGGTGTAAGACGTCAGGGGACGCTACCGGCTGTGCTTCTAGTGGGTGGTACTCCTGTCGAGTACGGAGTGACAGACTGTCAGTCTCTGTGTCTTTGACCTTCGGGTTTTTGGTCGTGTTGACCGGTGAGTTCGGTTGTTTCACCTTGGCGCGTGTGTCGGTTCTTGCGCCGTGAGATTAGTGCTAGTGGCTTTACCGAGGTTGGGTCTTGTTGTGCGGTACCTGCGATCGGATGGTCGGGGTTGCACCTTGGACAGCATGTCCAGGTCGGCTGTGTCCAGGGGACAGGCCTCTACGGTGTGGTTGCCGTGTGTTCTTACTTCGGTAGGTGGTACTAACGTGGTTCGGTAGCTTCAACTGCGTGGTCGAGGTCTACCTTCTGGCAGTAGGAGTAGCTGTAGTGCCGAGTTTTGACCGGCCACCGGTTTGCTGTTCCTGCTGTAGTCGTAGCTCTCCTTTCCGCTACCGCCGTTGTTTCTGGTTGGGGTTCCGTGGGATCCCTGCTGAGTCTCTGTTTTGGAGACTCATTCCCTGCTTTTCAGGTGTGGCGGTTCTTCCTCGAGGTTCGAGGGTGCGGAGCAGAGGTTCTCTGTTGCCAGCTTGCCGGGCCGAGTGTTCACTTGGCATGTGGTACGTTTTACTGCTTTAGACTGTACTTTCTGTTGGACTGGACTCTATTGTAGCTGTAGTTGTTCTTTCTTTCAGCTTGTTGTTGTTGGTTGTCCTGCTTTATTTCCTGTTTCTTTGTGCCTCCACACTCCTTTTAGCCCTTCCGAGCCCTCCCGGCTCGTGGGCGGCGGTGCGAGTCTCGGGTTATCGGGCCTTCCCGGTAATCGGATTCTCGGGTCGTTACAGCGGAGGGGTGTTCCCGAGATGCGGTTTGTAAGCTAGTTCTGTGGGCTCCCAGCCAACGGTAGCGTCCTACCGAGGGAGAAAACTAGCTGGAGTACCTGGCTTAGGCTAGAGCCAGTGTGTGCACACATGGTCAGGGACTGGGGACTTACGTCGACGGGCGTGACCTTACTAGTTACTTGTTCTGTTGTTGTTGTTGTTCCTGTTTGGTTCAGCTCGTGTCTGTGACTCTACCATGGTTTTGGCGGTACCGTAGGCGAGACACTTGTGGCGCAGCATAAGACGTCAGTGGATGCAGCTAGCTGTTCCTCTTGTGAGGAGGAGGTGTTTCCGTCACGTGACACGTGACTCTCGGTGTTTCTTGTGCGTCATGACCTTTACGAGTTAGCCCTCTCGTGGCCCTACCCGAGGTCAGTGTGGTGTGCACGACTTTCTAGTCGTGGGTGTGTCGTTGAGTCTGTCGGTCGTCTGTGTGGGTCTTTTCTAGGCCTTTTGTCGATCCTTGCAGGTCTTCATCTTAGGCCTGGTGCCGTGTTGGCAGATCGGTAACTTCTGGCTTTGTTAGATCAGAGTCGCCCTTCTGTCACTGTTTGGAGTAGTTTGGGGTGCCGAGGTTAGTTCGGCCGCCACTTGTCTGGCGCGGGTTCTTCCCCTTTCGTACTTGTTCCCTACTCCTACTCCCCGTCTGTTCTCTACGGCTTCTAGAGTAGCTTTACAACTTTGTAGTGTAGTTTTCCCGCTTTGCTACACCTGTTGTTCCACCAGTTGTTTGTGCTCCGTGTTACTGCGTGTTTTTCAGTGGGGATCCGCATGACCCCTACTGAGCCAGTGACACGAGGCTCACCGCTACTTTTCAGGTGGGGTGACGTCTTTCGTTCTGCTTCCGCGTGATTCCTGGAGCGCTTGCTCGTAGCGTGTCGTTGTGGCCAGCTGGTACCTGCGTCGGGCTTCCCCCGACTTCTCGGTACGTCTTTCTTTTCTGTCGACTGTACTGTGCTAGAGTTGATGTCTTTAGCTTTGGACTTGACTCTGGTGGATAATTGTTAAATTGAAAGTGTTAATTAAAAAGTAATTTTATTTCTGCTACTTTAGCAAACCGACCTAATGAAATTTAATTACTTCTGTTATATCTCTGTGGCTTCAATGTACTCTACACATGCCTTTTTTCCCTTCGGAGCTTTCCCGCTCTTGGGAGGCCTCGCGGGTTCCAAGTGGTATCACGTGTATTCGGTAGTTCTACTGGGTACATCTGGTATCCGGGATCCGGGTCGCTACACAATCCGACACCCCATTCTGTGTCCCGATCACTCCATCACGTCCTCGCCTCGGCCAGCTCCGCAACGGTGTGCACCTCGCGCCGAGAGACCCTGAAACGAGAGAGAACGAAGAGAGATGGTGAATTGTTGAAAATGAGGCATCCGAAAGACCTAATAAAGATCCAATAGAGATCCAGGGCATTACATCCTCCCCTCCTTTAAGAAATTTCGTCCTCGAAATTTAAGGACTAACAAAGGAAAAGCATGGAAGAACAACCTGACTACACAACTTCAAAAATGACACGAACCACGAGAAACAACGGTAAGATGACAGCACCGGACCACGAGACATCTGATCGAGTCGCAAGCTAACTCTACCAGGGAAGAGAGTATAGCAAAGCGATCTGACATGAGTTGGTCCACAAAGTGCTAATGATAGACAGACAAAATCATAGAGAAACATCACTTACAAAAATAACAACAACGGCAGCACTCGCAGGATTCCAGCTCCGTACAGGACACAGAACCACGGAACACAACTGCAAGCTGGGTCAAATCAAGGCACAGCATCAGCTGATCACACGACTACAGGGGACGAGTCATGCATCGAGCAGCTCACCGAGAAAAGACCCACGATAGCAATAAACGAGAATCACGAAACCTAACGCCAGCTAAAGACTGTTCTGGACTTGAGGACTCTGGAGACTGTATATCTCGGATTCCCATGTACTTTACACAACAACGCTCTGATACCAACTGTGACGACCCGGATTCCGGATACCAGATATACCTGATAGGACTATCAAATACACTTGATACCACTTGGAACCCGTGAAGCCTCCCAAGAGCGGTAAAACTCCGAAGGGATGAAAGGATTATCGTGTAGTACATTGAAGCCACAGAGATATAACAGTAAGTAATTAAATTTTATTAGATCGGTTTGCTAAAGTAGCAGAAATAAAATTACTTTTTAATTAATAGTTTGAATTTAACAATTATATCAGAGTCCATTCCAAAGGAAAGACAAGCAGTCTAACAGTACAATTAACAGAAAGAAAGATGTACCGAGAAGTCAGGGGAAGCCCGACTGAGGTACCAGCTTGCAGCTATGACTCGAACTCCAGGACCCGCGGAAGCAGAACAAACACGTCACCCCATCTGAAAAGTAGGGGTGAGTCTCGTGTCACTGTCTCAGTAGGGGTCACGCGGATCCCCACTGAAAAACACGCAGTAACACGGAACAAGAGAAACAACCAAAGGAACAGTAGGAAAGCTATACTAGAAAAGCTGTAAAAGGAAGGGAAGCAAGAGTAGGGAGCAACAATGATAAGGGGAAAAAGAGGAAAGCCGAACTAACCTCGGCCCCCAACTAATCCTAGAAACAGCATGCAAAAGAAAGTCAAGAAAAGACCTAGACATGCATAGATAACACGACCAGAACGTCATGCATACGAAAGGACAAGGACCTCGGGTACAGCCGCGGGAAGGCCAACCCCGACAGGTCACGACACAGGAAAAGCACGGGAGTCGCGCGCCACGCCGCAGAGAATCCCCGCACCAGGAGAACGGCCAGATGCGTCCACCGACGTCTTACATTGCACCACAACACACACCACAAGTGTCTCGACTACCGACCGACGCGACGAAGGCAAACACGGCCGAGTCGCAGACCCACGCAGAACCACAGTACAAGTACTAGTCAAGGTCACGAACGTCGGCGTAAGTCCTCTGCCCCTGACCACGTATGCACACACTGGCTTTTACCTGAGCCAGGCCTCTAGCTAGTTTTCTCCCCCCGTAGGACGCTACGGTGCAGCCGGGAGCCGACGGAGACTAGCTTACAAACCGTATATCGGAAAGTGCCCGGCTCCGCGAGCTGTCACAAGGAGTCTGTGACGAAAGGCAATGACACGAGAAGACCACGAAACATGGAGCTGAAGTACAGATAGATAATCATGCCCTGTCACCCGTACTTCAAACACCAAAGGCAGCACTAGAAACTGCCGACAGACTCAGAAACGTAGTCTTAGCCTTCATAGGAATGTCAACCGACACCCACGGGGAAGCGGCTAGACCACGGGAATAGGACGACAGACGCCACCACAGGCACACACAGATGCACACACAGACACACACACAGACAGGACGACGGCCATCACGGCCACAAGGACTGTAACGTACCTCTACAGGTGCGCTACACCAGCCTAACGCACCAGAACTGGTGCGCCAGGGCCAACAGGCCAAAGGCCACAACACTGACCATGTAACGCACCAAGACAGGTGTGTTACACCACCTGACGCACCAAGGCAGGCGCGTCAGGGCCAACAGAGCCACAAACCCGGACATGGACGAAACAACACGTAACGGACCAGCAAGCGCATTACCTGGTTGTAACGCACAGGGAGAGTCTGTTACAATGAACCGACCGACACGAACCCTGAGGAGATGACTAGGCGGTGACGCGCCTCAACAAGGGCGTCACAGGCATGTAACGATCCCGACTGGTCCATTACACCGACCTAGCCTCGACGAACATAAAATAGCTCACTGTTGTGGCGGTCTATCGAGGGACCGTCACAGCGTGTAACGGTCTCTAGAACGACCGTTACACCGACACGGTGGACCAAACAGTGGCATGACCGAATCGGCCCGTTCCACGCCCCATTCACGCCGAAGCGGAGGGGAAACATACACACACGATCATACAACACGCCAGAGACCCAAAAACGGCACATGCACGCATCAGAACACGAGATCGGGGTGATTTCCTCAAATCCACCCAAAACGAGTCACCGGGGTTCCCAGACTCTTACCGGCCCCGAATGACGACCAATCAACACGAAACTTACGTGAATGGGATCCGGACATCGCAGCGGTCATTTTGACACTAACTACGCCGCGAATGGTTGCCGATTTCCGGCAAACCCTAAAAATCCCAAAAACATCGATTTTTTCCAAATCATCCCGATCTAACCCGTTCTAGCGCCAAACCACACACAGAAGCAGGGAAAACGTAGAGGGCGAAGTGATGATCCATCTCCCTGTTAGTGTTGGTGTGCTACATGCCAATTTCGGGTCGGGTAGGCCCAATAGTTGTACGATCTTGTTCATTAATAAAGTGGTGTTTGAGCGTAAATATGCGATTGTGTTACTTTACGTTGTCCCTAGGATATGTGGTTGTAAAGTCAGCTCGAGATTGGATCTCGAACATGAGACTTACTTTACATGAACACATACCTTAAAATGTTCCTGGTTGGAGGGTAATCACTCGGGGACTTTGATTACCTATTAAACCAGTACACATGATGTGTCAGTGACCAGTCTCATGGTCATTGGTGCGGGGCACCAACACATATGTGTAGGTGTATGTCCTTGGATGATGTACACTGAACTGATCCGCTATTGGATCTTCAGATGGTTGATTATACCTAATGTCAACTGAAGATCCAACGGTCTCAGTAGCATCGTTGGTCCTTTGACCTGAGACATTAATCGGATCTTACACGAGGACTGGAATGATTTAATTACTTAGCTAAGTGACTTTAACCATAAGTCATGAGTTGCCGAGTCATTAACCACTCCAGGATACGTGTGAAGATCATCAATGGTCAAGAGGGGATCGCTCACTGTCGGGTATATATCAGACAGTTAATGGGTCATGACATTGACGCTCCGTTAAATCCCTGGCCAGGGTCGTGTGAGTTCGTTTAGGACGGACGTCATACACTTTAAGGAGGTCATAGTCAAATGGCACGATCATGGGGTTTGACAGAAACCGTACCCTCGATCGTACCAGACTCATAGAAGGAGCGAGGGATTATATCGATGCGGTAACTGTGGACTTACAGGTACCAGACAGGTTGGTTTAAACCCGGGGTCATCTAGGATCACGCGGATTTGCTTGACCCAACGTGATCAAAGGTTCGGAATAAATTAAACTATTGTTCGGCTCGAGTAGAAGCGAAGAATACGTTTAATTTACTTCTAATTGGGAATTAGAAGTTAATGGACCTTAAACTAGAGTGACTATGGGTCTTGAGGATCACACACAATGGATTCTTGGGTGACGGATTATTATTATACGAGTGTATGTATTATTGCCATTTAATTCCTTTTGGAAAGGAGTGTAAACGGAGTTTAATACATATGTATAATATGAGATAGGACATATATACAGTTTTGGTCTTTTAGAACCCTTTTCTAATAAACCTAAACTCTATATATAGCCACATACGTGAGTTCATTCGTACTCTTGCTTCCTTCCTTCCCTTAAGCTAACAAGCATTAAGCTTAAGGGAGAGGATTAACCTCCCCCTTTCTCCCTCTTGCTCTCTCTCTCTCCTGAAGGTGATTGAGCTGGGGAAGGTCGTGCCGGGGAGGTACCGTCGCTGCGCGAGGATCCGTGTGGATCATCTCTAGAGGCCGTACAGCTGTGCGGCTCGGTTTTTCTGCATCGGACTTAGCGGACAGCGTCGTTCCGCGCAAGGTGAAACACGCAACCCGTAATTAGGGTATTAGAAACACCGATTAGAGCACAGATTAAGCTTTCCACAACACCGGGATCGGGCAAATGAATTTTTGTTATCCGCTGCGTAGCCCGTAGGTGCTGTACGAAACCTTACAGTGGTATCAGAGCCAGGTTCGCGCTCTGGTCGGTGTTTTTATCGCCGTTTAGAACCATGTTTTAGGGGCATTGAAAATCTTCAATTATAATTTGTAGAATGGGATGCTGGGCATCTCAGTTCTTGCTGGATGCTGGGCATCCAAGCAGCAAATTTTTTTTAAAAAGAAAAAAAATTAAAAAAAAAATTTTTAAAGCCCCGGAGTGGGCGCACTGCGCCCTGGGCGCAGTGCGCCCGCCGCGTGCGCCGCGTGGGCGGCGCACGCGGCACCCGCGGGTCAGCGCCTGCGGGCGCTGACCCGCGGGAGGGGCGGCGGGCGCCGCAGGCGGCGCCCGCAACACGGGCGCCCGCCACGCGGGCGCCCGCTTGCGGGCGCGGGCGTGGGCGCGACCGCCCACGCGTCCCGCGTGGGCGGCCGCGGCCATGCTGCCGCAGAAATTTTTTTTTAATTTAAAAAAAAATTTGCTTTGTTTTTAATTTACTTTAATGTAGTATTGATAATATATATATTAGATATATATATTAAAATACTCAGTAAATTAAATAGAATTTTATTTCATCAGTTAAATAGTATTATCTCAATAGTAAATGTCGAATGGTAAATTTTATTTAACCGATTTGAATTTACCAATGTGAGATAATTACTTTTTATCTTGAGATAAAATGGTAATAATTGAAGTTACTTCAGTAAAATTTAAGTTTTTGAATTTTTAATTATTAGATAATTAGAAAATTCAAATTTTAAATTTTATTGAAGTTAAATGTGGAAAATTCAATTATTTGAATTTTAATTATTAGATAATTATTAAATTCAAATTTTGAATTTTATAAAATTACTAATTGAGGATAATTACATTATTTAAATTTATTTTCAAACAAAAATTATTGGATAATTAGTTTGAATTTAAATTTAAATTATTGGCATGTTTAAATTTTGAATTTAAATTTGATTATTGGATAATTAAATTTAAATTTAAATTTAATTAATTATCTCAATTAGATGCCCCTATAGAAAATGATGGTTATTTACGTGCGTTACTTTATTTACCTTGTACTGGCCTGCTTGTATGTTTAATTTTAGTTAATCATGCTTTGTTTTTTAAAATTAAACAAAGCTAGCCTATTTTTGTTTGCACATCCCATTATTAAATTCAAAAGTAATGATTATTTTCAAAAAATAACCCTTGATTGATTTTATTTGAATGGGTTGGCAAGTGATCATGGACTTGGATTAATGTAATTAATTGGGGTCTGTGAACCTCCTTTCTCTCTCTGTTAAAATTCCAATGTACTTCTATCTTCCTCAATTGTTGTACTCGCCCTGAGGGCTGCTGGAATTTGAGTCACATGTAATTTAATTTTTCCGGCCTGCATGCCGTGTAAAAGTTGTAATTGATGCGGCGTCGGAGTTTGAAAGCGCGGAGCACACCCGACGAGGACGATCCAGCTGCTTCGGAAGCGGGCCGGATGTCTTAGTTACATTAGGGATAAAGTCCATGATCACTTGCGTTTAATTTTGCATTGGATGCATTTATTTTGTGCAAACTACTAGGTACGGTAAATATATTGGATATATTTATATTACCACCTAGGGTGAGATCAAGATAAAATTGAATTCCCTCGCGATTAAATTTTAGATCTGGTAAGCGTGGCTCTAGGAGTCATCGTGGCCCTCCATCATCATGGAGTGAATGAACGTCTTCATTTCATGGATTTGTTGTGCTTTCCACAAGGTCCATGAGTTTGGGGGCGGGATTAAACTCCAAGGCTCGGCCTCAATGGGGTGAGGAATTGAACTCGGCTTGTTGTGCTTTCCACAAGGGTCGGGTCATGAACTCATTGCTATGTAGTAATGATGGTTAGATCTAACCGAGAATATCCTTTGTTGTGCTTTCCACAAGGGGATGATTTCTCGGGGGCCGAATATCGGATATTGCATTAGATGCAAGTGCTTGTTGACTGCCCTTGAGATGGTGTATGGCTTGTTGTGCTTTCCACAAGGTCGTACATCAGTCTCGTTGGGATTCCGACCCACTAGGTAGATCTCGTTGATCTCCCGTTCTATATACTGAGGGTTATATAGTCGGATCGAAAAATAGTGGGACTAACTAAGATAGAAAACCACATCTAAGTTAGAATTTGAACACATGCTAAGTTGTCTTTTATTTCTTATCCAGATTACAATGTCGTCGTCCACCCCCCTCCGCGACATCTTGGATGTAAATAGATTAACTGGACCGAACTACTCGGATTGGCTGCGTAATCTACGCATAGTCCTTACCGCCGAAAAGATTGCGTACGTGTTGGACACGGTTCATTCTGAGCCAGCTCCTGATGCCGATGAGGGCGAGTTACTGGCTTATGCCAAGTGGTCTGAGGACTCCTCCCTAGCCCAATGTTACATGTTGGCCTCTATGGCTCCCGAGCTACAGAGGCAATTTGAAAAGACTGATTGTAGAAGTATACTTCTCAATCTACGCCAGCTCTTCGGGGAGCAGGGTAGGATTGAGAGGTATGACATCTCCAAAATGCTTTTCAGGACACGGATGTCTGAGGGTTCATCAGTACAGGCCCATGTACTGAAAATGATGGAGTGGATTGAAAGACTCAATGCATTGGGGTTCAAGTTGGATCTTGAACTATGCATTGATCTTATACTCCAGTCATTGCCTGATTCCTTTTCTTCCTTCATCATGAACTTTAACATGAACAGGATTGAAGCAACTCTTCCAGAGCTGCTCAATATGTTAAAGAGTGCTGAAGGAACCATGCAGAAAGATAAACCATCTTCGTCTGTAATGGTTGTTGGCCGGGCCAACAAGAAAAGGAAGGCCTCTCAAATATCCACCACGAGTAACAAAGGGAAGGGAAAGAAAAAGGCCACGGGTAAGCAACTCGCCAAAGTTGACAAAGGGAAGGGCAAGAACAATGAAAAGGAAGACAGATATTTTCGATGCGGGGAAACTGGGCATTGGAAAAGGAATTGCAAGGTAATTCTAAATGAAGGTATTTTTGTCATAGACCTTAATTTGTCATATATGGAATCCACAACATGGGTATTGGATACTGGATGTGCATCTCATATCTGCAATTCTGTGCAGGTGCTGGCAAATAGAAGGCGATTAGGCAAAAAGGAGATTGAACTGGGGATGGGTAATGGAGCTTTGGTTTCTGCCAATGATGTCGGGACTGCACGCCTCAGTTTACCTTCAGGAGTCATTCTGGAGCTGAATGACTGTTATTATGTTCCTAATATTATTAAGAACATTATTTCAATCTCTGGCTTGTATAACATTGGATATACATTGGCTTTTAATAGCACTGGGTGCTCTATAATGAATAATGGTTTGGTTATAGCCAATGGTTCATTAGTCAATGGTCTATATGTATTAGATACACGTTCTAATGTTATGTAAATTTCCAATGCTGATGAAGTGAATTCTGCATATCTATGGCATTGCAGACTTGGTCATGTAGGTGAGAAAAGAGTCTCTCACTTACACTCAAATGGGTATTTGAATTCATTCGAATACAAGCCATTTGATACCTGTGAGTCGTGTCTCATGGGGAAAATGACTAAGGCTCCCTTTGGTGGACATGGAGAGAGGGCTGTTGACCTTCTCGAGCTCATACACTCGGATGTGTGTGGACCCATGTCCATAGAAGTAAAAGGAGGTTATCTCTATTTCATTTCTTTTATTGATGACTTCTCTAGATATGGCTATGTGTATTTAATGAGACATAAGTCACAAACCTTTGAGAAGTTTAAGGAATACAAGAATGAAGTAGAGAAACAGACTGGCAAAAGTATTAAGGCTCTTCGATCGGATCGAGGAGGTGAATACTTAAGCCATGAATTCACTTCTTATCTTAAAGACCATGGAATAGTTTCTCAGTGGACACCACCGTATACACCACAGCACAATGGTGTATCCGAGAGGAGAAACAGGACCTTGTTAGACATGGTCCGATCCATGATGTCTATGTCAGTGTGAGCGACGTCACGCGGTTCGGGGAGCGAAGAGGACGCGGAGCGCGCGGGCTCCTTCTTTTTTGTTTGTTTGCTTTACTGCAACACAGAAATAAGAGAAGAGAGAGAAGGGGCCACCACGGGAGATTGCTCCGGCGGGACGAGCGGGACAAGTGTGATATAGTAAAATATGGGGTTTAAACGACCATAGCGGGAAGTGACTCGCCGCGGCCTCGGGGGGACGGGAATGTTGTAAAAATTAAATAACAAGAATTGAAACGGCCATTGGGGAAGTGACTCGCCGCGGCCTCGAGAATATGAGCAGATAATAAGATGACAGAATATAGAGAGAATACAAAGAGCGGGAATTTAAACGGCCATTGGGGAAGTGACTCGCCGCGGCCTCGAGAACACAAACAGATAAGAATATAACGTATAAGAACGTGAATTTAAACGGCCATTGGGGAAGTGACTCGCCGCGGCCTCGAGAATACGAATAGATAAGAATATACATATAAAAATGGGAATTTAAACGGCCATTGGGGAAGTGACTCGCCGCGGCCTCGGAAATAAGATGTGATCGCCAGGGGCCGAAAGACCCCAAAATAAGAAGGTGATCGCGCCTACCTCAAGAGCGGGAGATGGCGGGTTGCTTCTTCCTCTCTTTCCGGCCGGCCGACGGAGAGGGCTTTCCTCGGCTACCCTTGCAAAACAACGACAAACAAATGACAAGTGGATTAGAAAGATGGAGGTGTAGTATTCAAATCCTTGCGATAAAAATAACGAAATGATGGCAAGACACACACCTGGTTGGTGTTATCTTTTAAACCCCTCTCGGACTCGAGTAGGAGGAAAATGAGATGATGGATGCAAGAAGTATAAAAGAAGAGGCGCCCTTATGAAGGGGGATAGAGGATGCGAGATGATGAATGCAAAAGAACTACGAAGAAAAAGGGGAAGAAAAGGCTTATTGGATGAGCCGAGGGTGAAATCCGGCGGAGCTCCGGCAGCGTGGGGGACGACGTGGAAGCGCGGTGGATGGAGACGACCTTCCTCTCGCGAGCGTGAGCACCCGAGAAGCCGGCAGAACCTCCACCTACAAAAGAACCCACGGATTAGAAAATGACTCTGTAGCCTCTGGGCTCCGGCAGCCTATCGGATCACTTCGAAGCTCCTCTAGAACTGAGGGGGTGGGCCTCTATTTATAGGGCTCCGGAGGGTGGAGACGTCCAGGACCCTGGACACCTCCATCAGGGCCGAATTAATATTTTATTCTATTTTTATTCATTTTTTTGGAATACTTTTGTGGAGGCGTCCAGGGTCCCGGACGCCTCAAACAGGTCCACCGAAAACCGACGACGGCCGCACGCGGTTTGGCACAACGCGTGGTTTTGTGAGCGGCGCCTCGTGATTCAGAAATGGGCGCGTCCAGGGGCCTGGACGTCTTCAAAATTTGGATTTTTTCACACACGACAAACCGTCGTTCGGTGGCCGGCGCCCGTGAGAGAGTTGATGGAGGCGTCCAGGGGCCTGGACGCCTCTAAAAATATGTTATTTTTATCGTGATTTTGTCTTTTATGCCAAGGCTGGCATTTTGATTTTTTTTATTTATTTTTATGGAGGCGTCCAGGGGTCTGGACGCCTCCATTAATATATATATATATATTTATTTATTTATGCCAACTGGCATTTTACAAACATTTTTTTTATTATTGTTTTTATGGAGGCGTCCAGGGGCCTGGACGCCTCCATTAATATATATATATATATATATATATTAATTAGTTTTGGGCCCTGAGAAAAGAAATAAAATAAATTAGAAATATGGGGGCGTCCAGGGGCCTGGATGCCCCCATTAAGACCCACCCGGGTCCTTAGATCAGGCGTCGGCGGGCACCCGGCAGACACCCTTCTTGGTTCCGGAACCTCTTGATGCGTCTGACTGGTGTTGATGCCGTCCGAATGCCGTGACGAGACGATTCCGGATGCCGAAAAGGACGGAAGAAGACTCAAGAAAAGGAAGTACTCAAGTGATTCGAAATGCGTAAGCCGTCGCGGGGCGTCGTATAGTAATATGAGACTTTCTCAGGAGACGTCAGGAATGGCGTGTCTACAGCTGCCCCGCATTGGCGTCTGCTTTGCAAGGGAGCGACACGTAGTGGAATGGTATCGAAGTGGAGTGGAGTGAAGTGGGAGCGGACTGATAAGTTGATGCCAAGGTGTGATGAGACACGCTTTTGACGTTACTATTTGGAATCTTTCCTGGAGTTTCAATGAGGCGACCTTGAAGAAGGTCATTCAAATATTGACGATTGCTTGGACGGAGATCAAATAAGGGAGGGTGAGATGTGCGCTCACGCACGAAACAAAAGGAGACCAACTTCTCGGTGTGGAAGTACCTGGGTCATAAATCGGAGGTTTCACCTTTGGGGAGCGGTTACCAGCCAATGTGGAAGTGCTGCGGCCAAGGTGGGTCAAAAAAGGTAAAGGAATATCTGAGGGTCTATCCAAACAAGGGTCTCCTTTGGAAGAGCAGCGTAGGGCTGTCTCAAGGAAACTCAGTATTTCATTCGGAGTGGAATATCTCATATTTGTGGGAATTGGAGCACAACGGCTTTCACAATCGAATCACTTGAATGATCTTCCGTAATAAATCAAAGTCCTATATGAATGTATGCTGGGTTCAAAGAAAAATTTAAAACAAACTAAAATAGAAAATAGCCAAGGATAATATTGTCAACTTGTGAAGAACGGGTCAGGATACCGACCCGGTGAGTTGATACTGGGTTGGGGCCCGTTTATCCGCGTACCAACTCACTGAATGGAACCGTCGTCCCCATTCTATCACAAGTTGACGGCCTATCCGTACAACCCAAATTCTTCCGGGATCATCACCGTTTTTATTGAAGGGGAACTCAGATCCCAGATTCGTTCGGGCCGCACGGTCCTCGGCATGTTCTAGTAGCGTACGTATCATATACTACGATGCATGACATGGTGGGACCAACCAATGAAAGGTGGGACAGGAGATAGGACAAAGACGTCCGTTAGTAAAACCTGCACAGGTCAGCAAAGGTTAGCAACATCATAAAGTAGCAGAATCGCACCACAGTTCAAAGGAGATCCAGACAAAATCCTGATAGCGACCGCTGATGTGACATGTTCTGTCCTGTAGCGATCTTCCCTTCCTATAAGAACTCCC
This sequence comes from Amorphophallus konjac, assembly GCA_022559845.1. Classification (NCBI taxonomy): domain Eukaryota; kingdom Viridiplantae; phylum Streptophyta; class Magnoliopsida; order Alismatales; family Araceae; genus Amorphophallus; species Amorphophallus konjac. The sequence goes on from JAHNEJ010000053.1 coordinate 193,489, forward strand.
CTTAGGCTAGTTCATTCAAATGCACCAAGGTGGGTTTTGGAAGCTCAGGAGAGGAAGGAGAGGAGAATCTAGAGATTTCAGGATGGAAGGAGAGTCTTCCCGCGTTATGAAGAGGAGCAAGCCTAGCAGCGAGATTAGGCGACTTTCCGACCTCGAGGGTCATCTGAGTGGGACGATCATGTCGCATATGGTAAGCTGACTCTTTTCAAATTTCTCCACGTGAACCTTCTTCTTACTTCCTTCATTTCTTCTTCTTTCCTCTTCCAGCCATATCCACTCTTCCCAGGCCCGAGGAAGTTTTCCAAGCTGCCATGGCTTTCAAAGCTGACTTCCAATATCTCCATTGACATGAGGGCCATACTCTCGAAGTGGCATCTGCAGGGGCTCCTTATTTACGCCAAGCATTACGAGAAGATTCGTATGGACTGGGCGGCTATGGGCGCACTAGTGGAGATCTGGCATCCCCAGACCCACACTTTTATCTTCCCGACCTTCGAGGTGACCATCCTCCTCGAGGAGGTGGAACTTCTGCTCGGATTGAAGAAATTCAAGAGTGACGGGAAGGTGAAGGCTATGCGGATGCTGACACGGGGGACTTCTGAAAGTGTCCTTGGAAGCTTCATGCCACCCGACGCAGCCCGAAAGGTCCGTACTCAAAAGGGGATCGATCTCCGAAAGCTCGCGGAGTGGGTCATGGACGCCCTGAGAGGGTCACCAGATGATGACTATTTGGAGGGAATCATGAAGGGGTTCACTATCTGTCTGGCGGGCGCTCTCTTGTTTCCTCATACCGACAACATAGTGGAGGAGGATCAACTAAGTGCCATTCGCGGAATCTGGAGTGGAAAGAGGGTGGGACCCGCCGTCCTTGCTTATCTTTACAGCGGCCCTACCGCCTCGAGTATGGGTAAGCCTCCTTTTGGTTGCGCACTTGTCTTGAATTGCTGGCTGGATTTGCATTTCAAATTCGACCACCGCGAGGGAATGCCAACTGCTTCGAAACTCTTCCAACAAAGCCCTCTTCATCACATAGCCGACGTGTTAGGCTTCGGTGGTACTGTAGTGAACCGCGTTCCGTGGCTGAAGAAACGTGAAGACTGGCGGTCTCACTTCCGCACCGTGACACAAGGCTTCTTTACTTGCGCACCGGCATGTTTACTTTCGCTTGATCTCCTCATGAGGCCTTCCCCCAAAGTTGATCTTCAACTGATCGGCGCGACCGAGTTTGTTCTTTACAACGCGCATCGGTGCTGCCTCCAGATTGGCATCCCACGCCATTCGTTCTCGCCACCGACTGGCATCGTTCCTTTGAAGAAGAGGGAGTTGGGCACTGAAGCGGACGCGAAGGAAGCGAAGGCCATTAAAGCTCCCTGGAAGACAAGTGTTGCGGGAAAGGCATTAGCGCACGTGGTGGAAGAATGCGAGCCGTGGAGGGCTTATGTAACCGAACTGGGGAAGTTAAGGCCTAAGGCGCCTAAACCCCTGATGTAGCTCATTCTGCTTTCTGATGGAATAAAATCTGGCATTTGGATGTTTGGGACCCCCGTCCCCTTAATTATTATCTTTTTTTGTGGTTTTTCTTTTTCTTTCTTTTTTTTCTTTTGTTTGGATTATATTCTTATCTTTTTTTCTTTTATTTTATATATATATATATATATATTTATTATGGGGGCATCCAGGGGCCTGGACGCCCCTAAGTTTTATTTTTATTATTTTATTTTTTTTTTGACAATTTATTTTTGGGGGCGTCCAGCGTCCTGGACGCCCCTATTTTGATTTTTTTTATTTTTTTATTTGTTTTATTTATGGGAGCGTCCAGGCGCCTGGACGCCCCTATTTTTTTTAAATTTTGAAAAAAATAAAAGAGTGTGGGGGCGTCCAGGCGCCTGGACGCCCGAATAAAAGGTCAATCTATATATAGGGGGGAGGGCTCCCCCCCTACTCACTTATACTGTTCATTCTGACCGTCCAGCCACTCCAAACGACCCATTCTTAGTCCCAATGGAGCGAGGAGGGTCGAGCCAGGGTCCAGAGAAGCTGAAACGACTGGCTCGTCGTGCGAGGAGGTTGAGGGATGATGCCGAGGAGACCGTAGCAGAGGAGATTGCTGCGGAGGAGGAGATGGAGGTGCCGCTTCTGGCCGTGGAGGCCGCTGCAGATGCTGGTGACGCGGGAGAGGACGATCACGACCCGGTAAGTACTTCGGAATTCTCACTCTGTGGTTCAATAAGCTAAAACGGGCGTGCGAGAGGCTGTGAGAGAAGGCCGGGTAGTGAGAGAAGGAGGCGTCCAGGCGCCTGGACGCCTCCACTTTTTCTTTTTATGTTATTTATTTATTTATTTACGTAAATAATAAAATAAAATTAAAAAATAAGGAGGCGTCCTAGGCCCTGGACGCCTCCATAAAAATATACATATTATTAATAAATTTTGTTTTGGGTTTTTGGGTTTTTTCTAAAAAAAGAAAAAATGTAAATTGGAAGGAGGCGTCCAGGGAATTGGACGCCTCCACAAGAAAATATAAATATTTTAAAAAAGTAAAAATAAAATAAAAAGAATAAGTAGTATATATGCAGTGTTATTGTTTATTACTGTTCATGATACTGATGTGTTCTTTGTTGGTTTTGTGGTTTGCAGGGCGTGATGAAGGGCCGGATTAGCTGGTCCCTGGTGGTGGCAGCATACCGTGGGCTGCCGGATTTCCAGAGGGCACGTGTGGAAGCCATGGGCTTTGGAGCTTTCCTTAGGATCGAGCCCTTCCGGCTCGACCTTCCTCTTATCCAGGCATTGAGGGAGCGGTGGCACGCATCGAGCCGGGCGTTTCTGATGCCCTGGGGGCACATGGTGCCGACGCTGGAGGACGTGACTCGGATCACCGGGCTACGAGTTGACGGAGAGGCAGTCAGCGGGGTCACCTACCCCGACTACCGAGAGAGCGCCCTGGACCTGCTGTGGTTGGAGACTAGTGTGACTGACAGGGACAGCAGGGTAGTTGGCCGAGTGGAGATCATGGAGGCGCTCGGATTTGTCGACCCGCGCCAGCGGGTTAGCGAGACTGGAGCGGAGTTTCTGGCACGACTGGAGGGAGACGCTCGTGCAGCTTTCACCCAGGATCCGAGCGAGAGGGAGCTGGTGGACCTAGATCTTCGGAGGTTTCTTTTCTTCTTCCTGGGCCGCCTTCTGCTGGGGACGAAGGGGGATGGCATCCACTGCCGTTTCCTCGGGATCTTAGCGGATCTGGACAGAGTGGGACACTACGCGTGGGGAGCGGCTCTGCTTGCCCATTTGATTACTGATCTCTCCCAGACTTCGGAGAAGGAGACGACAGTCAGTGGCTTCGCACCTTTCCTCCAGGTAAACATTTTATTTATGCATTCCCACAGTTAAATATGTAATTATTGTACTAATGATGTATGATGGATGCAGGTGTGGAGCTATTACTATTTCCCGATGGGGAGGGCTAGGCATGGGAACAGGAGGGCCGTGCCTCTGGCGCGGCAGTGGAGGCCGGTCGTGGTTGCAGCACCCCACGGCTACCAGCTGGCGTCACTTCGTCGGGAGCTGAGCGAGTATCCCGAGGCCATGGTATGATGCGTATGATTTTTTTGTGTTTATGCGTGTGACTGAATGGTAACTAATATGATGTATGTATGGTGATGCAGGTGGTGTGGAGGCCCTACCTGGGCATGGGCGACGCTGGCCAGCCTTGTGTTGTAGCGGGTCTTCCTCGTTTCAGGCGGGACGTGTGGGTCCATTGTCTGAACGAGATCGAGCTGCTGCGGCTTAGACTGGTCATGAGGACGTTGGGGCTAGCCCAGGAGTGGGTTGATGTAGATGCACCGGCCCGCATTGGGCGGAAGACCAAGGGGAAGGCGAAGATTGTGGACTAGCGTACGCGCTTCCCAGCACAGTACCAGGACTGGCAGCAGGACGGGGTCCCAGTGGTGTCCCATGTACAAGACAGCACAGATTACATGAGACGATATCGAGCTACGTACGGGGACCGCCTCTCCCTCGGTGGTATGGCAGGGGTAAGTGTGAAATGAAAATGCTTCACCCTTCTATATGTATATGCATGTGGTACTGACTTATGTGCAATGCAGGATGCTCGTGACAACATGATCGCTGACCTGCGGGCCCAGCTGGCGGACGCCAGGCGGCAGTTGGTGGCCATCCGACAGGAGTTGGAGATCCTGGAGAGTCTATGCAATGCATTTTTTTGTGACCTGGATTTTTGATGCTTAGCCTTTGACTGACGTTTGCCCCGTGTTTCAGCGGGCCCACCAGACAGCGGCAGCCGGGATGGCTGGTGGAGCGGGTTCCAGTTCGCGGGGCCCTCCTCCGGAGGTTTCTGCCCTCTAGGAGCAGCTGGCGCACGCGGTGGCTCGGGCTGAGGAGGCCGAGCGTGACCGCGAGGCTCGAGTGAGTGTTTGCTTGGCCCCGACCCTTTTCTAGCTGCTTTCCTTCTATCACTGTTCTCTTACGGTGCATGCGTGCTTTGACAGGTGGCCGAGATTCGGGAGGCCCTGGCCCGTGCTGTTCGTGCTGAGCAGGAGCGCGATGCCTGGGTGGCAGAGCGTGACGCCCGGATTGCGGAGCTGGAGGAGGAGCGTCGACGGGAGGCTGAGGAGCTCCCTCGTGACGTGCTGGATCTGCGGATCGCCCTCGAGCTGTCGAGGAGGGAGGCGGTGAGAGAGAGAGAGGAGAGGGAGAGGGATAGGGAGACCATGGAGAGAGAGAGGGAGTGGGATAGGGAGACCCTAGAGAGAGAGAGGGAGAGGGATAGGGAGACCATGGAGAAAGAAAGGGAGTACAGGATGGCAGAGCGATATCAAGATTGGGACGAGAGGAGAGCTCTGGTGGCCCAGGTGTCGGAGCTCCGGCTGAGTCTTGGCACGGCGGAGGGGAGACTTCGGGAGAGTGAGGAGCGGTATCAGAGGGCGAAGGAGCGCGGTGCATGACTTCGTCAGTCCGGTTCCTTTTCTGTGGGCAGTTTTCTAGTTTCCTCGGCCGAGCAGCGTCGCCGTACCTTGGAGGCTGGCATGGTGCCACCTGGAGAGGCGAGCACGGCTTCTCAGGGTTCACAGAGGTCGCAGAGGGCCCCTAGGGATCCCCGTCAGAGGAGGGAGGAAGGAGATGACCAGGAGGGTGACGGTGAGAGTTAGAGAGTTGCTTGTACGTCACCCTTCTCACTGTATGATGTACTTTCGGCTATTATATGAAATGGAAATGGCTTTTTTGTGTTGTGTGTACCTTTCTCTCTCCCACACTTTCTTCTTTGCACTGAGTTGTCCTTTGAGGCACGCTCTGCGAGACCTTGCCCTGAACAGCGGGGAACTACGCTTTGTACGGGGAGATTTTATTTCCTTTTCCCCCTTTTGGGCGCGTCCAGGCGCGAGGACGCGTCTTAGTCCTTGATTTCAAATTTAAAGCGACGGGTGGTCTTTCTTCTCCCGTGCCTTACCCGCAAACGAGCCCGCTTCTGCCGAAACTCGCTTGCCCCCTTTCTCGTCTTCCTCCTCTTTTGATCGATGGAGTTCGGTGGACCTGACCACGGTGAAGGTGGAGAGGGACGCGGGACCCCTCGCCCAAGGAGGGACGCGCCCGAGCACGGAACGGCGTCCATGGAGGAGGAAGGGCCGCTTCGGGCCCCCGAGGGACCCGAGGGGCCCGATGGCGTGGGAGGAGGTGAACACGGTCCGGTAGGTCCTCCGATCTCTTCCTCTTTTAATTCATTTTAGGTTTTGAAGCGAGTCGCGCGAGGGGGAAAGGGTTCGGCGAGTGTTGCACTCAAATGATGGACGCGCCCTAGACAGGGGACGCGTTCCTTTTGACTGATATGGGACCCCTTTCTTGGTGCAGGACATGGCAAGGACACTGGGCCTGACCGATGAGTGGGCGAGTGCGGACGAGCCGAGCCGCGTCAGGAGGGAGAGTCGCGGCAAGGCGAGGCTCGAGGACTGGCCCGTATGTCTCCCTAGACAGCAAGGGGGTGTACTGGTGCAGGATAGCGCCGAATTCCTGCGGCGGCAGAGAGAGAGTTATGCGGGGCTTCCCCAAGCTGGGGACACGCGTGGCATCGGTGGCTCGCGCGCCCAACTGTCAGAGACTAGGCGGCAGCTGGCCGTCGCTCAACATGAGTTGTCGCTCCTGGTAAGTTATGTGCCGCACTTCTAACTTCAGATTTTGGAGTTTCACTGACGGCCGTTGTTTATTTTGTTCCAGCGTGCCCAGCAGACAGCGACGGTGGGAGTGGCTGGCGGATCTTCCAGTTCCTCGGCCCCTTTTCTCGAGATTGCCTCCCTCCGGGAGCAACTTGCCGGTGCGGTGGCCCGCGCGACCCGGGCGGAAGAGGAGCGTGACGCCTGGGTGGCGACTGTAGCGGAGCTGCGGCATCGCGGTGAGGAGAGACCTTCTCCGGACATCCTGGAGTTAAGGGTTCTTCTGCAGATGATGAGGAGAGAGGCAGAGAGAGAGAAAGCCGAGAGAAGGTCCGAGCGACAGCGGGATCTGACTGAGAGGAGGGCCTTGGAGGCCCAAGTGAGGGAGCTCCAGCTGGGCCTTCAGGCCGTCGTGCAGTGGCTAGGAGGGATGGAGACGCGCTACGAGAGAGCGCGAGAGTTCGGGGAGCGACTCCGCCAGTCCGGTCGCTTTGCCGCCAGCGGCTTCTTTGCCACGCCAGGGGAGGAGCAGCGAGTCATTGCTGCGGAGCAGGCGTCCAGAGGCGAGGTAGGTGCTACTGCACGGGGATCCCGGAGGCTTCTGAGTGACCCTCACCTCGGGGGAGAGGAGGAGAGTGCCCAGAGAGATGAGTGATGGTGAGGATTGGCGAGCTAGTGGACCCGCCACCTCTCTATGATTGTAGTGTTTGTGACAGCTTATATAGAATTATGAATGGAGTGATTTGATTTTCTGCTGTTTATTTGTTCTTTTGTGTGTTCCTTCTTCCCTACACTTCTTCTCCTTTGCACTGTTCCCATGTGATGGGTCTGCCGAGACTCCGCTCCAAGCGGAGAATCGCGTCTTGTTGTGACCATTTTCCACGGGAATCTGTCGTCGAAGTCAATACTGACGGCCCTAGTTTCTTTTCCCGAATGCTGTGTCAAATTTTACGGACGTCCTCCAAATCATGATAGGGTATCCCTAGACAACATAGGGGGCTAGTCGTCATATTCTTCGTCCAGTCAATCACCCTGTGCGAGCGGTGAAACGACACATGGGACCGCTTGGCTGGTGTCTCATTGCGAGGGCTATCATTGACAAGTGATGGAGGCAATCTTGGTCTGCACTCCTTCCATTTCTATAAATTCTTGTCCCTTTTATCTTCCCAGGTATATCGAGAGCTAACTCGAGGAGCACAATTTCTACGGGAGAGGAGGAGTTCAAAATTCCGAGAGTTGGATGGAGGGCGAATCTTCCCACTCCTCGAAGAGAAGCAGGTCCAGTGGTAGTAGTTCCAGGAGGCTTTCGACCTCGAAGGGCACTTCAGCGAAAGGCCCCAATCACAACTCGTAAGCCAAGTTTTCTTGCCCTTTTCTCATTCTTTCTTCCTTTCTTCTGACCAAACCTCACCCCCATTCCTTGTATGTGTAGGTTGTGATGAAATCACAAATCTTATGGGAGTTGGTAGTAGCAGCGTACAGGGGCCTCCCAGATTTTCAGAAGGCGAGGCTAGACGTGATGGGATTTGGTACCTTCCTTCGGATCGAGCCGATCCAGCTTGACCTAGTCCTGATCCAAGCCTTGTGTGAGAGATGGGACCCAGTGAGCCGGGCATTCCTGATGCCCTGGGGGCACATGGTGCCCAGCTTGGAGGATGTGGTCCGGATCACAAGCCTGAAGGTAGAGGGCGAGGCAGTGACCGGAGTCACTTACGCGGACTACAGAGAAGGTGCCCAGAAGTTACTGGGTTTAGACCTGGATGGTCGGAAAAACAGGTCGGTAGCTAGGGCGTCCCTGATGGATGCATTAGGGCTCACCGACACTCGTCGGCGGGACGATGAATCCTCAGAAGAGTTCATGGAAAGGATAGAAATAGGATGCCGCGCCGTGTACTGCACAAATTTCGGTGACTGGGAAAGATGCAACATAGATTTGAGGAGATTTCTCCTCTTCCTTTTGGGGAGATTGGTACTGAGCTCGAAAGGGGATGGTATCCAATGTTGCTTCATGGAGCTGCTGTCAGACCTTGAAAGAGTAGGGTATTATGCCTGGGGAGCCGCCATGCTGGCACACTTGTTTGCAGGCCTATTCCAAGAAACGGATCGTGAGATGACTGTGAGTGGTTTCACACCATTCATCCAGGTATTTTTTTGGTTTTGCTTGTTTTGTATTTTTTTTGTTGTTTTCGCAAGGTACTGATGACCTGCGTCGAGCAGCTGTGAGCTATTATTACCTCCCTATGGGGAGAGCTCGGCATTGGCGACCTGCGATGGTGCCGCTAGCCAGGCGGTGGGAACCCATCATGAGTGCGGCACCCCTAACCTACCAACTGATGGTGCTAAGGCGGGAGCTACAGGAGTTCCCTGCAGCGATGGTAAACTGGAGACCCTACTCAGACATGGTCGATGCTGACCAGCCGTGGGTTCTAGCAAGTCGTGCCCGGTTCGGACGGAACTGTGGATGCACTGCCTGAATGAAATCGAGCCACTTCGGCTACGATTGGTTATGAGGACTTTAGGACTGGCTCAGGAATGGGTGGATACGGCTGCGCCACCTCGTGTCGGGAGAAAGACGCGGGGACCGGTGACCTGCATTGACTGGAGCGTGTGATTCCCCGAACAGTATGAGACTGGCAACGGGGTGGCACGATTGTAGAATCACAGGCGCGGGATAGCGAGACTACTTGCGTCTATATAGGACAAAGTATGTAGAGCGGCTCCAACCCCGGGGACTTGTGGAGGTAGGTTTCCCCTTTTTCTCTTTTCTTCTTTCTCCTTTTTTGGTTTTCTGGTGAAAATGCTGACTTGTAAGGCTGCAGGATGTCCGGGATGCCATGATAGCGAATTTACGAACTCGCTTGGCAGAGATGGAACAACAGTTGGGCGATGCCCGCGGAGCTACGAGCGCCTTGGTAGGTGTACAGTACGTTCCTAATTAAAACCCCAGATTCCAGATGTTGGCTGCTAATTCACGCGGTCGTAGCATGCCCAGATTGGCGCGGCTTCCCCAGCGATGGGAGTGGGTGGTGCCTCTTCCAGCTTGTGGATTCCCACCTCAGAACTTGACTCGCTTCATGAGCAACTTGCTCATGCCACGCAGCGTGCCGCAGAGGCAGAAGGGATGCTCTGTATACAGGTAAAAGTTTCAGTGTTGGGTTCTCTTGGTTTACGCCTTATCGCGTATCTGAGATGGTACATTTGGCAGGAAAAGGAGACGGAAGGAGCGCTTGCCCAAGCTGCGCAGAAGGAGGCTAGGATAGCAGAACTGGAGAGGGAACTGCGGCGTCATCCTGATGACGACTCCTCTAGGGATGCCGTGGAACTGAGGATCACTCTCCAGTTGGAGAGGGAAGACCGTGAGAGAGAACGTGCAGAGAGAGAAAGAGACGCGGAGAGAGAAAGAGCCAACAGATTGACTGAAAGGGAGGAACGAAGGGCCATGGAGGCCCAACTATTCGAACTCCGAATCAGCCTTGGCCTTGCTGAACAGTGGCTGAGAGATGGTGAGGAGCGCTACCGAAGAGCACGAGAGCGTGGCTTTCGTGTTGGTAGCTTCTCTACTGCTTCCGTAAATCAACGCCGGGATGCGGGAATAGGAAGAGGAGTACAGAGCGGTAGGAGTACCGCTTTTCGTAGTTGGGTAGCACCTTTGAGAGTGTTTTGTCCGGAGAGTAGTGGGACGAGTAATGCAGAGAGAGAGGGCGGAACTTGATGTAATTTTTTTAGTTTTTTTTTGGAATAAAATATAAGGTTCGGTTTGTTTGTTTTTCACTTTTTGCTTCGGTTGCCTGAGTCACTGCACACATCACTGAAACAAACAAATCAGAATTTCTGTTCTGACTTGGCCCCTTGCTCAATAAGCAAATGGTCACTGTGACTGTCCTTGATAACTGGTCAAGGGGCCAAGCCTTTATTTAACGAAGGCAAGGGAAAGATGTGGTGATGATAAATGCGATAGGCAAGCACACGAATGCAAGCGGTATTAAAAGTGAGATGCTGCGCGCAAATGCAATCATGCAAAATTAATTTGTTTTTTTTTATATTTGGCATTTTTTTTGTTTTATCATAAAAAAGATTTTTTGTTTGTAAATATGTACATTTTCTCTTTTCCATTTTTTTGTTGCTTTTATCATTTCAATTTTTTTGTTGCTAACGCCCGGTAAGCACTCAAATGGCACCTAACCTACGTGAGACAGGGGTTTCTTACTAACCTCCCAGGTATCCTAAGTGCACATCTAGGTTGATTTGGGCCTCTAGACCCCTCGAATGATGATCCCGCCGGCTAAGACTTACCCTGATAACAATACCGTCATGCCATGCTTAGGCTCCCAGTTGCTTCCGACCACAGGGATTCTCCCAAAAGATGTTTGAGGTAAAAGATTTGCCCGACCCGGGTCTGTTTCCTCACAACTCTAGATGGTATATGATGGAACACCCTGGAACCCTAACGACTAACCGCGCGACGCTGACCCGGAATCAGACGCCGTCGCACCCATAGGTGACGCGCTTGCATTGGCCTAAGCCCGAGGTTAAACAAGAAGACATCAAGGCGGTAAACATGGGTCTTGACCAGCCAGAAACACAGAGACTCCTTCGCAGCGATAGCTTTTGCTTTTCAAAGTAGGCAACCAAATGTGTATATTAAAATAAGGTCGCAGACCCTGGGCAGTTTTCACCTTTCAGAAATTCCATCGAACCTTCATCTTTAGAGGGAGAAGGAAGAGTGTAGGGGATAAACCTCCTGAGAGGACCGGCAAAGCCGTTAACCCGGCGAGCGAATAAGGGCCCATTAACTCTTTCCCTTCGGACAACTTCGGACCAAATCTCGAGCATTTACATTCCACGGCCCCTTTTGTGGATTCAGACTTTTGCTTTGAGGGGTTCCGTTTATCGCAACAGGTGTAGACGGAAAAGAGTGTCGTCCACCCTCGTGGAGAAAATAAACAATGATGCAGAGTAATGAAGAAAAGGTGATTGCCAGAGAGGTGGAGACGGCAAGGGACGTCCACCCTCGTCTGTCCTAAGAGATGGAAATGACGAGATCAACTCAAGAAGAGAAAGAACATAAAGGAGAGAAAGGAAAGAAGGATGTGAAACGAACTCCGGTACGTGGCGGAGATAGGGGTCGGAAGACCCTCTCGCGCAAACTAACCCCTTCCCGGTAAGCGTGACTTACCGTTCCACGAGCAGTTTTCCATATACCAGGAAATCCGAGAATCTAAGTAACAGAAATGGGGAGGCACGAAGACTCAGGAACTGCAGCGGTGTATCGTTCTCCAGAAAATTATAAAGACAATACGAACCAAGACATACCACCACAAGACATTGATCTTTGTGGGGTTCTAACAGAGATGCAATAATATCAACACTAATGAATATATATGTACGTATTAGGACCGCCGCGAGACATTGGCCTTACGGGGTTTTTATTGCAATATAGATAATAAACATGAGTATGTATACATAAGACCACCGCGAGATATTACTCTCCGCGGGGTTTTTACTGTAATATATATAATAAAAGGCTTCGCGAGGAATTACTTCCGTCACGTGCACCTTCGCGAGGAATTACTTCCGTCGCAGGGTTTAGACAGAAATTTACAGAAATAAAATGACAGAATGAAAAAGGTTTCGCGAGGAATAACTTCCGTCACGTACACCTTCGCGAGGAATTACTTCCGTCGCAGGGTTTAGACAAAAATCAAAGGAATATAATGACAGAATAAAAGACTTCGTGAGGAATTACTTCCGTCACGTACACCTTCGCGAGGAATGACTTCCGTCGCAGGGTTTAGACAGAAATTTAAAGAAATAGAATGACAGAATGAAAAAAAAGGCTTCGCGAGGAATGACTTCCGTCACGTACACCTTCGCGAGGAATTGCTTCCGTCGCAGGGTTTAGACAAAAATCAAGGGAATAAAATGACAGTATGAAAAAGGCTTCGCGCGGAATGACTTCCGTCACGTACACCTTCGCGAGGAATGACTTCCGTCGCAGGATTTAAACAAAAGGGAAAATTGACAGGAAACAAAGTGAGAAGGGGATGTGATCGCCAGGGGCTGAGAGCCCCACAAAAAAGAACTGTGATCGCGTTCGCCGTCGGGACGGGAGGGCCTTCTTTGGTTACCCGAATTTTATTATCCCTTTTTTTGTTTTACTTCTTGTTATTATATATTTTTTTTGGGGTTTGTGGCTTTTATTGTTTTTATGTTCTTATACCTTTTTTTTTAAGAGAAAGATGAGAGAGCAAAGAGAGAAATCGGGTGATAGATGGTAGAATAAGGTAGTACGATATAGGAAAAGAATGCTAAGAAAATATAGACAGGATGAAAATTTTATTTTAGATAAGACAGAGAAGAACGGAGATGGAGGTTTAACGATATATAATGCTAATAAGGGAGAGGAGACAGACTTATTGTTAAACGAAACGTAAAGGAGGATGAAGATGGAAATTTAACAACAAATAATAATGATGAAGGAAAGAACTAGGATAGATGAGAGAGACAATAGCCTGGTACCTCAAAGGGAGGGATGACCTCCTACTCTTTTGGTCGACGGAAGAAGCGGGATCCCCGACTGGTTAGCCCTCGCAAAACACGACATACAAAAGAAACAGATGATGGATTAGAAGAATAGTAGGGTAGTACCGGTCCCTTGAAATGACAATGACATAATCATGTTCAAACACACACACCTGTTTAGTGTTGTTTAAAACCCCTTTAGAATAGGATGGATGAGCGACATGGTGAATAAATGACTAAAGTTCTCTCAAAGAGAAGAATTTGATGGATATGGCAAACGATGCATGCATGCAATTAAATGAATGAAAAGTAGACAGTAAAAGGGGGGAAGAAAGCTTATTCAGATATAGATGATGGGCTCGAAGGTGAGCTTCTTCGGCAAGGTGGGAGTAAAGCAGGCATGTAGCGCAGCAGAATGACTGCTTTAAAGTCTCTTTTCCACTTCAAATCAACACGTGCATACGTTCACAGACACGTACCCCTACACGAACACACACATACACATATACATGAACATAAACATATAGATGCTATATATACGGTGAGAGAGAGGGAGAGGGTGAGAGCAGAGAAAGAGGGAGGGGGTAGAGTGATGATGAGGGGGAAAAAAATAATTAAAAAAAGGTGAAAGAAAGGGAGATCGAGAGGGAGAGAGAGGGTGAGAGAGAGAGAAACTGAGAGAGGGAGACGGCGGGGTGAGGAGGAAAGAGAGAGAAGAAAAAAAAGAGACAGGAAGAAAGAAGGTGAGAGAGAGACGATGGGGGAGAGAGAGAAAAGAAGAGAGAGGGAGATTAAAACAAATAAAAAAAAGAATGAGGGGGAGAGAGAGGAGAGAAGCAGAGAGATCGGATGGGGAGAGAAGGGGGAGGAAAGTAATAAAAAAAAAGAAAAAAAATGAGAGTGAGAGGGAGGGAGAACTCGATGGAGGGGGGGAGGTAGAAGCAGAGAGAGGGGGAGAAACGCAGAGAGGGGAGAGAGAGAGAGAGAGAGAGAGAGAGAGAGAGAGAGAGAGAGAAGAACTGAGAGGGGGGGAGAGGAGAGACAGAGATGGAGAGAGAGAGAGAGAAACGCGGGGGGAGAGAGAGAACGAGAAGGAGAGATGAGACGGAGGGGAGGAGAGAGAGAGGGAGAAGAAGAGAGAACGGAGGCGGAGGGAGAGAGAGAGGAGGAAGGGAGAGAGAGACAGGGAGAGAAAGTGAGGGAGAGAGAGAGAGAAACCGGGAGAGAGGGGGATGCGAGAGAGAGAGAGAGAGAGAGAGAGAGCAGAGATGGGGAGAGAGAGGGGGGGTCGTCGGCGGTGACGGCGGCGGTGTAGCGGGCGACAACCGCACGGGGGCGTGCGGTGGCGCGGCGGTGGAGTCGTGGGCGGCTGGACGGCGTCGGGAGGAGGCCGGAGGCGGTGCTACGGCGGAGGGGTGGCGTCGTCACGGGGCGACGACGACGGCGGGAGCGCTGGCGGGTGACGGAGGAGCAGGGGGGACGACGGGCGGCGTCGGGGGCGAGCGGCTGGGCGCTGGGCGCAGGCGGCGGCGTCGGGGCGGCCGGTGCGGAGGAGTTGGAGGCAGGGCCGGAAGCGGGGAGCAGCAGGGGGGGTGTAATATCCCGGACCTTTCGGATCCTTCTTCATGGGTCCCGGATCTAGTTTTCGGAGTGTCCGGCTCCGTTGTGTCCGAAATTTCGTTTCGGACATCTTTCGTGTTCGGATCGGCGCGATCCGGAGTCGTTTCGGAGGCCCGGAGGCGTTCCGCGGCTTTTTCCGCGTGTGTTTTCCGATTCCCGGTGTGTGTTTCGGCTTTTCTCTTCGGACGCTCGTTGCGGGTGAACCGGGCTGTTCACACGGACACGAGTGGTACCGTTGCGATCGGTGCGTTCCGAGGATCGCGGGGGTGTGATTTCCTATTTTTTGGAATTTTACGGATTTTCCGGGTTTTTCTATAAAACCCTTTTTCTTTTCTCTCTCCCCCACCATCTTCTTCTTCCTCTCTTCTTCTTCCTCTTTCCTCCTCCACCGTGTCTCCCTCCCTCTCCCTCTCTTCCTCCCGGTTGGCCACGGCGAGCTCCCCTCCGGCTGCAGACGGCGGCGGGGCGACGGCGCGGCGACGTGGGCGGCGGCGAGGCGGTCGTGGGGGCGTGCGGCAAGCGTGGGAAGCTTAAGGAAGAACGAGGGTTTTCAAGCGTTCTTCGCGATTCGTGGACGATCCGGCGGAGCATTCGCTCCATTGAGGTAGGGTGACGTTCCCTAGCTCTTCGCCGTTCTTTTCCGTGGTTTGTAGGCCGCGGGGAGGCCGAGAGAGGCATGTTTGGGCGTTTTTGGGGTTTTTCCATGTTTTGGGGAGAGCCGCCCGATCTATGGTTTTAGCCCATGATTCTATGTTTTGGTGGTTTAGACGCATGCTAGGGGTCCCCAGGGGTCTTCCCCCTTGTTTTCCCCCTCTCCGGTGGAGGTACGGGGGCGTGGTTGGTGTTTTTGGGGTTTTCCCGCCGTAGCGTGCTCTGGGGCAAGCGACGGTCACTCCAGTGACCGTCACATGCTTGTAACGCCCCTAGAGGGGTGCGTTACTTCCCTGGGTGTTGGCCTTTAGGGTCGAGGGCTGTAGCGGTCCTGCGACTGGCCGCCGTTTGCTAGTGACGCCCCTGGGCTGGGCCGTCACATGCTTTCGACCGTTGGGTTTTGACCGTTGGGGGTCAGGCCAGGTAACGCACCGAGATAGGCGCGTTACATGCGTGTAACGCACTGGGGCAGGAGCGTTACTTCCTGTTGTCCCCCATGTGGATGGGCCAAGCGACGCGCTGGGGCAGGCGCGTCACTTCCCTTTCCATCCCGAGCGTGAGGGCCATGCGACGCGCTGGTCTAGGCGCGTCACATGCGAGTAACGCACTGAGCCCGACGCGTTGCTTGCAAGCGACGCGCCAGGGTAAGCGCGTTACTTTCCCTGTGGTTTTCGTGGGTGTGGGGTGCCATGTGACGCCCTGGCCTAGGTGCGCCGCTTCCAAGCGACGCACTAGGGTAGGCGCGTCGCTTCCCCCTACCCCCTGGCCGTGTGACGGTCCGCCTTAGACCGCTATTTACAAGTGACGGCCCTAGAGTGGACCGCCATTTGGCAGTGACGGTCTGAGGGTCGGACCGCCACTTCCTGTGTTGCCCCATGAGGGTGGCAACCTCGCTTTTCTCCGACCGTGGTCTCCGTGCGACGGGACTGGTGCGTGGGGCGATTCCCACACGTTGTCGGGCTTGGGCGTTGTTTTCCGTAACTTGAGAGTCTACTCCTTCAGTGACCCTCCACTAGTCGTAGCCTACTAGTACGCGTGTGCTAGTCGCACCAGGGAGTGGTGTACGGGCTGACCTTTAGAGACGGTTTGTGGACCGGTTACCGTTGGGCCCCACGTCTTGCAGCCAGAGTCCGGCTGAGGGGAAAACCGGTCAGAGGGCCAGACCAGGGACGCGCGGTCTGTGTGTGCACACGTGGTTGGGGGCGGTTGGACCCACGTCGACGGGCGTGACCCCAGCTAGTCACTTGTTTGTGGTTACTTGTACGGTGTTCGCGCCTCGGGTAGGACCTACCACGTCAGGCGGTTCACCTGCGGTGCGGTGTAAGACGTCAGGGGACGCTACCGGCTGTGCTTCTAGTGGGTGGTACTCCTGTCGAGTACGGAGTGTCAGACTGTCAGTCGTGTGTTTCCGACCTTCGGGTTTTGACGGTTCGACCGTTGAGTTGCGGTCTTCTCGTACCGTGGCACGTGTGTCGGTTTGCGTGCCGTAGGGTCTAGTTCTGTAGAGTACAGGGCTTTCCTTTCCGAGGTACTTTCCTACCGCTAGAGTAGTGGTTTCTCGTTTTTTGAGGTAGGGTTCGAGTGATCCCTACTGAGTCTTGTTCCGAGACTCATTCCCTGCGTGTTTTCACCGTGTTTCAGGTGAGGCGCCACCTTCGGGGAGCGTGTCAGGAGCGCAGCGGAAGCGTGGTGCGGGTGTCCTGAGGTAGTGCCAGAGGTCAGAGCCGGGGGATGCCCCGTGTAGCTGTACTTTTCTTTCTTGTCACTGTACTAGTCGTGGACTACTGTTGCTGTTGTTGTTATTTTATTGTGGACCATGTAAAATGTTAAATTCATTTCCTGCTTAATATTATAACTGTTTAATTTCTGCGATTATTTGTGATACTTGTGTAGTTTCCACACCATCCTTTTAACCCTTCCGAGTCTTCGGACTCGTGGGTGGCGGTACGAGTCTCGGGTTATCGGGCCTTCCCGGTAATCGGATTCTCGGGTCGTTACAGCTGGTATCAGAGCGCGGTTGTGGAATTACATGAGAATCATAGGTAATTGTAGTGGTCCACTAGTCCACAACGATGATGTACATGTGACGCTGGCATTGGGCACCGCGTGTTTTATTTTGACATTGCCGTTTCCGTGTTTTTCTGTCTTGTGCTTCAGGAGCGAGTATGGCGCCGAGGAGAAGTTCTCGCTCTCAGCAGGGGCAGTCGGCTGGAGGTCAGGAGATCCAGCAGGGGGTCCAGAGGGACCAGGAGGAGCATAGCAGAGTTCCGGGAGCTACCGAGGCCGCGGATGCTGCGAGGGCTCCGGGGGCCGAGGGTTTTCTCCGTGGCATGTACCATCTCATGGCTCAGCAGTTCGGCGGAGAGGCCGGTGAGGGCTCGTCAGTCAGGGGTGGGCCAGGCCGAGCAGTGAGGGACTTCATGCAGTTCCATCCACCTTACTTTAGCGGCCAGGCAGACCCTGATGCGGCTCGTGATTGGCTTGATGAGATGGAGCGGGTGTTCAGTTCTGCGAAGAGTACTGTCGAGGACAGAGTGGTGTTGGCCTACAACCAGTTGCAGGGTACGGCTCGGAGGTGGTGGTCTTCCGAGTGGAAGACGTCCTTTCAGCTTCGTCCACTTGAGCAGGTCGAGTGGGATGACTTTGTCAGTGCTTTCGAGCGTACGTACTGTCCAGATGTTGTTGCTACGCAGCGGATGCGGGAGTTTCTGGAGCTGGTGCAGGGTGACATGTCCGTGTTGCAGTACAGGGCCCGATTTGTCGAGCTGGGTCGGTACGCACCTCATATCATGGAGCATGAGAGGGTGAGGACGACGCAGTTTGTGCAGGGCTTGAGGCTGGAGCTGAGGCACCATCTGATCGCGAATGGGGCCACTGATCTCGAGACGGCGTCTCGTGTTGCGATTTCCTTGGAGATGGATATGCAGAGGACTCGAGGACCGATCAGCCAGGGGCAGTCTGTGTCAGGTCGCAGCCAGCAGTCGGCTACTCAGCAGCAGGGTTTCTTTCAGTCTGCGTCGGGTGGTTCAGGAGTACCGGCATCGGCAGCTTCGGTGACAGGATCTGCGTCCTTCGGCTCGAAGGTCAAGAAGTTCTTCAAGAAGGGGTTCAGCAAGAAGAAGTCCAGAGATCAGGGGCAGGCTTCATCGGGCAGTGTGCAGCAGCCGTTTCCTTTGCAGCGACAGGGATCGGTGGGTGGATCGCGAGGACCTTGTCCACGGTGTAGTGAGACCCACCCAGGCAGGCAGTGCACGGCGCCGATCATCTGTTTTCGGTGTGACCAGCCAGGGCACATGGCGCGTGACTGTCCTCAGAGGCCGCCGCAGCAGCAGGTTTCCCAGCAGCAGCAGCAGCAGGGACAGTATCCGCCGCTACCCAGGTCAGCTAGTGTGGGAGGCAGGCAGAGAGCTCGTGGCCAGATCACGCACTTGACCAGGGCAGAGGCAGTAGCGTCGCAGCTCGTGGAAGGTACCGTTCAGATTTTGGGTTGTGCGGCTCGGGTTTTATTTGATTCTGGCGCGTCTCATTCGTTTATTTCGGAGGATTTCGCGTCGAGCGTCGAGGAGCCGGTGACCCAGTTGTCCTGTGATTTGGCTGTGGAGTTGCCTTCGGGTGACTTTATGGTCACTCCGTATTGCTTCGACCAGGTTCCGGTGTGGATCGATGGACGGAGTATGCCAGGCAGGTTGTATGCGTTGCAGCTTCGGGATTATGATGTGATTCTAGGCATGGATTGGCTCGAGACTCATGGAGCGGTGGTGGATTGTGGGATGAAGAGGGTCTACTTCCAGCATCCGAGCAAGCGGACCTTCTATTTCCAAGGTATCCGTTCCGCCTCTTCTCGATTTCTTATCTCTGCTATTCGAGCCCGTCGATTGATTGATTCAGGTTGCCAGGGTTTTCTCGCGTCAGTGGTTGTGTCTGACCGGATGGAGCCGAATGTCGAGGACATTGCGGTGGTGTGCGAGTTTCCCGATGTTTTTCCTGAGGAGTTGCCTGGATTACCTCCCCAGCGGGAGATCGATTTCGTGATCGAGGTTGTGCCTGGTACGGGACCTTTGGCGAAGGCTCCCTACCGTATGGCCCCCGCTGAGTTGAGGGAGTTGAGGGCGCAGTTGCAGGAGCTGTTGGCCAAGGGGTATATTCGTCCGAGCTTTTCCCCTTGGGGTGCGCCCGTGCTGTTTGTGAAGAAGAAGGACGGTAGTCTGCGGCTGTGCATTGACTATCGGCAGCTGAATGAAGTGACCGTTAAGAACAAGTATCCGTTGCCGCGGATTGATGATTTGTTCGACCAGCTGCAGTCTGCGCGAGTGTTCTCGCGGGTTGATTTGCGGTCCGGTTACTATCAGCTGAGAATTCGCGAGTCCGATGTGGAGAAGACTGCGTTCAGTACGAGGTACGGGCATTATGAGTTTCTGGTGATGCCGTTTGGGCTCACCAATGCCCCAGCAGCCTTCATGGACTTGATGCAGAGGGTGTTCCACCCGTATTTGGACCAGTTCGTGGTCATCTTCGTGGATGACATCCTTGTTTATTCGCAGTCTGCCGAGGAGCATGCGTACCATTTGGGTGTGGTGCTGCAGACGTTGCGAGATCACCAGTTGTATGCGAAGCTCAGCAAGTGCGAGTTTTGGCTCAGCGAGGTGCACTTTCTGGGGCACGTGATTTCTGGTGATGGCATTTCCGTGGATCCCGCCAAGGTCGAGGCCGTGATGCAGTGGCCGAGGCCGAGGTCGGTGACGGAGATCCGGAGTTTCTTGGGGCTTGCGGGTTATTATCGCCGGTTTATCCAGGATTTTTCCCGCATTGCGACCCCGATGACGAGGCTCACGCGGAAGGATGTGCCTTTCGTCTGGTCCGAGGAGTGTGAGCAGAGCTTTAGGGAACTGAAGAGGTTGCTCACCTCGGCTCCGGTGTTGGTTTTGCCTTCTGGATCGGGAGGTTTTGTGGTGTGTACAGATGCTTCCGGCGTTGGATTGGGTGCTGTTCTGATGCAGCATGGTAGAGTGGTGGCTTATGCATCTCGGCAGCTAAAGCCCCATGAGGAGAACTACCCTACCCATGACCTTGAGTTGGCGGCAGTGATCTTCGCGCTGAAGATCTGGAGGCATTATCTGTACGGTGAGAAGTTCGAGGTGTTCACTGACCATCAGAGTCTGAGGTATGTGTTCTCGCAGAGAGATCTGAACCTCAGACAAAGGCGTTGGATGGAGTTCATGAAGGACTATGACTTCACCCTGTCTTATCAGCCGGGCAGGATGAATGTCGTCGCCGATGCCTTGAGTAGGAAGGTTGCGGTCAGTACCTTGATGCTGAGGAAGTGGAGGCTCTGGGAACAGGTGCCCGAAGTATCTCTCAGGCTCAAGATTCCCCAGAAGCCAGGGTTGGCAGTGCTTGCGAGTCTGACTGTCACTCCTGCTATCCGTCGTCAGGTGACAGAGGCTCAGCATGCGGACCCTGAGTTGCCCCGGATTTTGGCGATAGCTGATGTGGAGCTTGGCGAGGACGGTGCTGCGAGGTTTCGTGGCAGGCTGTACGTCCCAGGGGAGGAGCAGGTTCGTCGTGCGGTGTTACGCGAGGCTCATGGGAGCAGGTACACTGTGCACCCGGGTGCGACGAAGATGTATCGGAACTTGCGGAGGCAGTTCTGGTGGCCTGGCATGAAGAGAGATGTGGCCGAGTTTGTGGCCAGGTGCCTGATCTGTCAGCAAGTGAAGGCGGAGCATCAGCGACCAGGCGGTACTCTCCAGCCCTTGGATGTTCCTGCTTGGAAGTGGGACCATGTGACCACGGATTTTGTGGTGGGGTTGCCCAGAACCCCGACTGGGCAGGACAGTATTTGGTTGCTGGTGGATCGGCTGACGAAGGTGACGCGGTTGCTACCGGTCAAGGTCAGCTGGAGCGTGCCTAAGTTGGCTCGTCTTTATGTGGAGCGGATCGTTCCGTTGCATGGGGTTCCCATTTCGATCGTGTCGGATCGGGATCCGCGCTTCACTTCTGGATTCTGGAGGAGTTTCCAGCGAGCTCTTGGCACGGAGTTGGCATTTAGCTCGGCGTATCATCCACAGTCAGATGGTCAGTCTGAGAGGACCATTCAGACTTTGGAGGACATGCTGAGATCCTGCTGCCTGGAGTGGCAGGGGAGTTGGATTCGTCACCTACCGTTAGTGGAGTTTGCCTATAACAACAGCTTTCATTCGAGCATCGGCATGGCTCCTTATGAGGCATTGTATGGGCGTCCTTGTCGGACTCCACTTGATTGGTTTGAGGTGGGTGAGCGTGTTTTGACGGGACCGGAATTGGTGCAGCAATGTGTGGATGTTGTGCACCTGGTTCGTCAGAACATGTTGGCGGCTCAGAGTCGGCAGAAGAGCTATGCTGACCGTAGGCGGCAGCCCCTCGAGTTCGCCGTGGGCGATCATGTGTTCTTGAGAGTTTCTCCGATGAAGGGGGTGATGCGGTTTGGACGGCGTGGGAAGCTGAGTCCCCGCTATATTGGTCCTTTCGCGATTGTGGAGCGCATCGGTGAGGTTGCTTACCGGTTGCAGTTACCCTCTGAGTTGGCGTCGGTGCATGACGTGTTCCACGTCTCTATGTTGCGGAAGTATATGCCCGATGACTCTCATGTGCTCGAGTTTTCCGTTTGGCCTGAGGTGACTCCAGATCTTTCTCTCCCAGAGTTTCCGATCCGCGTGGAGGATAGGCGAGAGCAGCGCCTGCGGAACAAGGTCATTCCCTTGGTAAAAGTCGTGTGGCAACGACACTCTGGTGGTGAGGCTTCGTGGGAACGTGAGGACGAGATGCGTCAGCAGTTCCCGTACCTGTTTGAGTGAGTCTTCCTCTTCTTTCCCCTTGGGTTGTTCTCAATTTCGAGGACGAAATTCCTTAAGGGGGGAGGGCTGTAATATCCCGGACCTTTCGGATCCTTCTTCATGGGTCCCGGATCTAGTTTTCGGAGTGTCCGGCTCCGTTGTGTCCGAAATTTCGTTTCGGACATCTTTCGTGTTCGGATCGGCGCGATCCGGAGTCGTTTCGGAGGCCCGGAGGCGTTCCGCGGCTTTTTCCGCGTGTGTTTTCCGATTCCCGGTGTGTGTTTCGGCTTTTCTCTTCGGACGCTCGTTGCGGGTGAACCGGGCTGTTCACACGGACACGAGTGGTACCGTTGCGATCGGTGCGTTCCGAGGATCGCGGGGGTGTGATTTCCTATTTTTTGGAATTTTACGGATTTTCCGGGTTTTTCTATAAAACCCTTTTTCTTTTCTCTCTCCCCCACCATCTTCTTCTTCCTCTCTTCTTCTTCCTCTTTCCTCCTCCACCGTGTCTCCCTCCCTCTCCCTCTCTTCCTCCCGGTTGGCCACGACGAGCTCCCCTCCGGCTGCAGACGGCGGCGGGGCGACGGCGCGGCGACGTGGGCGGCGGCGAGGCGGTCGTGGGGGCGTGCGGCAAGCGTGGGAAGCTTAAGGAAGAACGAGGGTTTTCAAGCGTTCTTCGCGATTCGTGGACGATCCGGCGGAGCATTCGCTCCATTGAGGTAGGGTGACGTTCCCTAGCTCTTCGCCGTTCTTTTCCGTGGTTTGTAGGCCGCGGGGAGGCCGAGAGAGGCATGTTTGGGCGTTTTTGGGGTTTTTCCATGTTTTGGGGAGAGCCGCCCGATCTATGGTTTTAGCCCATGATTCTATGTTTTGGTGGTTTAGACGCATGCTAGGGGTCCCCAGGGGTCTTCCCCCTTGTTTTCCCCCTCTCCGGTGGAGGTACGGGGGCGTGGTTGGTGTTTTTGGGGTTTTCCCGCCGTAGCGTGCTCTGGGGCAAGCGACGGTCACTCCAGTGACCGTCACATGCTTGTAACGCCCCTAGAGGGGTGCGTTACTTCCCTGGGTGTTGGCCTTTAGGGTCGAGGGCTGTAGCGGTCCTGCGACTGGCCGCCGTTTGCTAGTGACGCCCCTGGGCTGGGCCGTCACATGCTTTCGACCGTTGGGTTTTGACCGTTGGGGGTCAGGCCAGGTAACGCACCGAGATAGGCGCGTTACATGCGTGTAACGCACTGGGGCAGGAGCGTTACTTCCTGTTGTCCCCCATGTGGATGGGACAAGCGACGCGCTGGGGCAGGCGCGTCACTTCCCTTTCCATCCCGAGCGTGAGGGCCATGCGACGCGCTGGTCTAGGCGCGTCACATGCGAGTAACGCACTGAGCCCGACGCGTTGCTTGCAAGCGACGCGCCAGGGTAAGCGCGTTACTTTCCCTGTGGTTTTCGTGGGTGTGGGGTGCCATGTGACGCCCTGGCCTAGGTGCGCCGCTTCCAAGCGACGCACTAGGGTAGGCGCGTCGCTTCCCCCTACCCCCTGGCCGTGTGACGGTCCGCCTTAGACCGCTATTTACAAGTGACGGCCCTAGAGTGGACCGCCATTTGGCAGTGACGGTCTGAGGGTCGGACCGCCACTTCCTGTGTTGCCCCATGAGGGTGGCAACCTCGCTTTTCTCCGACCGTGGTCTCCGTGCGACGGGACTGGTGCGTGGGGCGATTCCCACACGTTGTCGGGCTTGGGCGTTGTTTTCCGTAACTTGAGAGTCTACTCCTTCAGTGACCCTCCACTAGTCGTAGCCTACTAGTACGCGTGTGCTAGTCGCACCAGGGAGTGGTGTACGGGCTGACCTTTAGAGACGGTTTGTGGACCGGTTACCGTTGGGCCCCACGTCTTGCAGCCAGAGTCCGGCTGAGGGGAAAACCGGTCAGAGGGCCAGACCAGGGACGCGCGGTCTGTGTGTGCACACGTGGTTGGGGGCGGTTGGACCCACGTCGACGGGCGTGACCCCAGCTAGTCACTTGTTTGTGGTTACTTGTACGGTGTTCGCGCCTCGGGTAGGACCTACCACGTCAGGCGGTTCACCTGCGGTGCGGTGTAAGACGTCAGGGGACGCTACCGGCTGTGCTTCTAGTGGGTGGTACTCCTGTCGAGTACGGAGTGTCAGACTGTCAGTCGTGTGTTTCCGACCTTCGGGTTTTGACGGTTCGACCGTTGAGTTGCGGTCTTCTCGTACCGTGGCACGTGTGTCGGTTTGCGTGCCGTAGGGTCTAGTTCTGTAGAGTACAGGGCTTTCCTTTCCGAGGTACTTTCCTACCGCTAGAGTAGTGGTTTCTCGTTTTTTGAGGTAGGGTTCGAGTGATCCCTACTGAGTCTTGTTCCGAGACTCATTCCCTGCGTGTTTTCACCGTGTTTCAGGTGAGGCGCCACCTTCGGGGAGCGTGTCAGGAGCGCAGCGGAAGCGTGGTGCGGGTGTCCTGAGGTAGTGCCAGAGGTCAGAGCCGGGGGATGCCCCGTGTAGCTGTACTTTTCTTTCTTGTCACTGTACTAGTCGTGGACTACTGTTGCTGTTGTTGTTATTTTATTGTGGACCATGTAAAATGTTAAATTCATTTCCTGCTTAATATTATAACTGTTTAATTTCTGCGATTATTTGTGATACTTGTGTAGTTTCCACACCATCCTTTTAACCCTTCCGAGTCTTCGGACTCGTGGGTGGCGGTACGAGTCTCGGGTTATCGGGCCTTCCCGGTAATCGGATTCTCGGGTCGTTACAGGGGGGCTGGAGCGGCAGGGGCAGCTGGGACCTCGGGCTCACGGCGGCCGCGGCGTGGGCGTGCGTGCTGGCGGGCTGCGGCGAGCGGTGCAGGGGGGCGACGGGCTTGCCGGAGGCGGGAGGCCGGTGGCGGCGTGGTGGCTGGGCGGCGTCCGGTGGAAGGCGGAGGCGTCGGGGGCGGCTGGTGCGGAGGCGCGGCGGGAGAAAAAGGCCGTTGCGGCCTTTCGTTCAAACCGGGGGGGGCACGGGCGACGAGGCCCCCCCTGCGAACTCACTAGATCTTTTTTTTTTGTTTTAAAACGCCAGTAAGAGAGAGAGAGAGAGGTTGGGGAAAAGGGAGAAGACAGAGAGAGAGGAGAAGGGATGAGGGAGGAATCAAAAGAAAGAAGAAAAAAAAAGGGTCAAGAGAGAGGGCGGCGAGAGGCAGAGATAGAGGGAAGAGAGAAGGAGGATGAGAGAGGAAGAGGGAGAGATGGCTGTGGATGGTTGGGTGGTGGCTGCAGAGGGAGAGATGGAGGGGATACGGTGGAGGTGGCTGTGGGCTCGTGAGGTAGTCAGTGGAATGGGAAGGTCAGTGAGGGTGGAGGAGAAGAGAGGTGGCTGTCGTGAGGATGAGGATGGCTGGAGGTCCAGGGGGTTGAGAGGGTGGAGAGTGTGTGTCGTAGGTGGAGGGAGAGAGGTCGACTGTGGGGAGATGAGGTTCAGATCGAGGCAGAGGAAGAGAGTGGGTGGTTCAAGTGTGTGGGGTTGAGAGGGAGCAAGATCCATGGGAAATGGATGAAGTTAATGAGTTGCGCAATAAAAGATGGGGCCATGCGAATTAAAATTTTATTTATTTATTTTTGAATAGGAATGGGCCAACCCCATTAGCACACAATGACCCCCCCCCCTCTTCTTTTAGGATTAAAAGGATGGGCCAAGCCCATTAACAAGAGTTTTTATTTAAGAAATCACAATTTTCTTTTCGTGAGACGAGATCATCAGATAAAAATTGGAGATCATTCAAATAACTTAACCGTATGAGCCACTTTGGGGCGTCTTAGTGTAGTACGGGATCTGCTCAGCATAATGCTTAAAATGCCGTGTCTACAGCTGTCCCGCCTTGGCGTCTGCTTTGCAGGGGAATGACACGGAGTGGAATGAAATAGAAGTGTAATGAAGTGGAGTGGAGAATGGACTGAAAAGTGGATGCCAAGGCGTGATGAGACACGGTTTTAACACTATGTGATTGGAATCTTTCCTGAGTTTCAGCAAAACAACCTTGAAGAGGGTCCTCCGAAATCAACGACTGTTTGGCTGGACATAACAAAAGACTTACAGAAAGAGGGACCAACTTCTCGGCGTGGAAGTACCTGAGTCGTAGACCCGCAGGTTTCACCTTGGGGAGCGGTTACCAGCCAATGTGGAAGTGATGCGACCAAGGTGGGTCCAATGGAGTAAATAAAAAGGGTAGCTGATAAATCCAAACAAAGGTCTCTTTCGGCCAACAAGCCCAAGATGGTTTCACAGAAACTCAGTACTCGATTCAGAATGGAACATCCCGTATTAGTCAAGAATTTAAGCACATCGGCTCTCACAATCGAGTTTAAAGAATGATCTTCCACAGTGATATCAAAGTCCTACATGAATGCATGCTGGGTTTAAAGGAAAAATTAAAACAAACTAAAAGTAGAAAATAGCCAAGGATAATATTGTTAAGTTGCTTAGGACGGGTCAGGATACCGATTCGATGAGACGATACTGAGCCGGGGCCCGTTTATCCACGCATCGATTCACCGAATGGAACCATCGTTCCCATGCTATCACAACCTAACGGCCTATCCGTACGTTCTGAACTCCTCTGGACTTATCACTGTTTTTGTTAGCGGGGAACTCAAACTCCAGATTCATCCAAGGCATAAGGTCCTTGACGTGCTCTAATAGCGTAGATATCATATAGTAGGATGCATGACACAGTGGGGTCAGTCACCGGGGTGACTGATGGTGGGACATGGTAGGGCAATGGCGCCCTCTTGCTTTCTTATTTTGTTCTTGGAACCTGCACCGAACAGCAAGCAGTGAAGAAGGATTTATTTCATAAGAAGTAAAATTACATTCAACTGTACAGGACATCCGTACATCAATACAGGAGCAGCGGAAAACACGACACAAATCAGACAAGATTTATTCGGTTAAAATTCACCACGGTAACTTGTCATAAATACTTTACATCTACCTTTTTATCTCCCTTTTCACTATAAGTACCCCTTTGCTCCTTTAGCAAAAGATCATCCATTGGTGGTTCGGGGAGTCAAGCTCTTTTTTTTGAGATGGGAGAGAAATCCTGCCCTTTTGAGATGGAAGGTGGGCCTTCCCGCCCTGCCAAGAGGAGCAAGTTCGGCCGCGAATTCAGGAGGTTGACCGACATTGAAGGCCATCTGAGCGAGAGGATTCTCTCACGATCGGTAAGTTGGCTTTTCATCCTAGTTTCCTTCATAAGTTCTTCCTCGCTTTTTTTTTATTCCTTTCTTTTCCTTCCTTTCAGCCGTATCCTCTTTTTCCGGGCCCGAGAAAATTCTCAAAGCTGCCCTGGCTATCGAAGCTTACGTCTAACATCACTGTCAGTATGAGGGCCGTTATTTCAAAATGGCATCTCCAAGGGTTGGTGATCCATGCCAAGCATTATGACAAGATCTCCATGGATTGGGCGGCCCTTGGTGCATTGGCGGAGGTTTGGCATCCGGAAACCCACACTTTTATCTTCCCTACTTTTGAGGCAACGGTCCTCCTCGAGGAGACAGAACTTCTGCTAGGCTTAAGGAGGTCGATGAAGGATGACAGGATAAAGGTTTCGCGGATGCGGAAGAGGGTATCTACCGAGGAAGTTCTTGGAAGCTTTATGCCATCTGGAACCATAAAGAGCGTTCAGACTCAGAACGGAGTCAACTTGCAAAAGCTCGCAGCCTGGACCGTGACTGCCTTAGAAGGGTTGATAGATGATGAGCATTTAGAAGGGCTTATGAAAGGGTTCACAATTTGTTTGGCCGGAGCTCTCCTCTTTCCTTGTACTGACAACATCGTAGAGGAAGACCAATTGGGAGCGATTTGTGGACTTTGGGAGGGAAGGAGAGTGGAGCCTGCTGTCCTCTCGCATCTTTACAGTGGTCTCACGGCTTCCAGCATGGGTAGGCCTCCTCACGGGTGCATGCTTCTCCTCAACTGCTGGATTGATCTTCACTTCAAATTTCATCACTACGAAGGGGTACAGACCGCCTCCAGGATTTTTGAACGAAGCCCCCTCCATTACATGGCCGATGTGTTGGGCTTTAGTGGGAAGGTGGCCAATCGCATGCCCTGTCTGAAGACACGCGGTGACTGGCGTACTCATTTCAGCTCCTTGGCGCGAGAGATGTTCACTTGTGTGCCAGCATG